>CM059188.1:69585240-69671487 GCA_030323885.1 Branchipolynoe longqiensis
CGGGCGTCAAAGCCCGAGGTGAGTCCCCCGGCGCCCTCGACCCAGGACCGGGCCCCGGAGAGGGTGTTCTTTATGGAGGCGGGAGCGAGGCCGCGGAGGTAGAGGGCGGCGGTGAAGGCGGCCACGTCGAAGGCCGTGGGCGCGAGGGGTCCGCGCCTCGGGCAACCGCGTAAGTGACGTACTCCTCGGCCTGGCGACGACGGTTCCTCCAGGTCGCCGGGGCGAGGGCCACGACTCGGAAGCGAGCGACGGCGGCGACCTCGGCGGGGGGGAAGCCTACAAACCGGGAAAGAAAGGGAAGGCGTCATGATCGGCCTCGGCCGGTAGAAGCCCGAGGCGGGCCACCTCGGTGCGGGCCGTCGCGGCCGAGGGCTCGGGTAGATGGGCGCGGCTGAGGGCATCGGCGAGGAGGAGGACCGCCCCGGGCTTGTGGGTGATCTGGAGGTGGAAGGAGCCGGTGGCCGCCATTAGCCAAAGCTCCCGCGCATATGTCCCGAGGGTAGGGTCTCGGGCGCGGCCCGACTCGAGCGCGACGGCGGAGGCCATGTTGTCGGTGTTGACCGTGACCGTCGCCCCCGCGACGTCGTCCGGTGGGAGGGCGCGGAGGGCGACGACGAGGTTGACCGCCTCGAGCTCATGTATGGTTGGGTACCGCGTCCGGGAAATCCTCGGAATACCCTCGGGCGTAGAAGTGCGTGGAGGAGAAGGCCCCTCCGCCGGTGAGACAGGAGTCGCACTCGATCACCAGCCGGCGACCCTCGGGCGCCCTGAGGAGGCAAAGGCCATTTATTATCCGCCCGTAGGCGGCGAACCACCTCAGGTCCCGGAGGGCGTCGTCGGCGCGGGTGAGAGTGGAGGCCCCGAGGCAGCTGCGCAGCACCCCGAGGAGGCGAGCCATGAACTTGCGGCCCGGGAGCACGCAGCTGCTCACGTGGTTGAGGCGGCCGAGCAGACTCTGGAGCTCCTGTTTCCGGAGGGTGGGGCGGGCGATGCGGTTCTCGCAGTCTTCCACGATGGCCTGGATCTTTCCGGGGGCGACCCGGATGGTCATCGCCTCGCTGTCGAGTGCGAACCCGAGCCAGGTCAGGCAGACAGCGGGCGGATGGCACTTTCCGGGCGCTACGTCGAGGCCGAGGGCTGCGGTGAGGGCGAGGAAGGCGTCGAAGGCCTGGCACGCCCTCAGGTAGGAGCCCTCGCACCCGATGAAATCGTCGACGTAGACGAGGGCGTCGAAGCCCTCGCGCCGGATGATCCAAGCCACCGCGGAGGTGACGCGGTCGCAGGCCGCGCCCGAGGAGCGGCAGCCGAATGGAAGGGCGAGGTCGACATAGGTTTTCCCATCAAGGCATATGCCGAAGAGAGGGCAGGAGAGAGGGTCGGCACGGAGCTGGCGGTAGGCCCGGGATATGTCCGCCGACCATACGTAGGCCCCAGTGCCTTCCGCGACGAGGCGGAGGCCAACGTCGGCGGGGAGGGTGTAGGCGTGGGGTTCCCCGAGGTACTCGCGTCGGGGGATGCCCGAGTTCACGCTGGCGCCTCGGGGATAGGAGAGGTCGACGATGACCCGCCTTTTTTCCGAGTCGGACTTGCGGCGGGTCATCATGGGGGAGACCTGCGTCCAGGGGGAGAAGGAGAAAGGGCCGATGAGGGCGCCGAGGGCGAGCTCCGTGTCGACGAATGTCTGGATGTGCTTCAGGAACTCGGGGGGCTCACGGTGGTTGGAGAAAGAAGGGCGGGGGAGGGTCGAGGCGGGGTAGTTAGCGGGGAAGCTGAACTCAAGGAAGTCTAGGACGGTGGGGTCGGGGTAGCCCTGGAGGCGGGGGCCAAGCAGGGATGTGGAGGCCTGAGGGTAGGGGGATGCGGGCGGCCAAAAAATTAGGTAGGCCCGCTTCCCGGAGGGCGGTGTAGGTGTGGACAAAAGCGGGGTAGCGATCCCACGCCTCGCCGGAGATGTGGGGCCAGGAGGCGAGGATGGTAGGGCGGTAGTGGGAGGGGGTGGGGCCGCAGGCGGGGGCGGCGGGGAGGGTGGCCTGGAGGTCAGGGTCGATGACGTCGACGGTGGGCTCATCGAGGGTAGGCGGGGTGGGGGGGTGGGGGGGGGGGGGGGGGGGGGGGGGGGGGGGGGGGGGGGGGGGGGGGGGGGGGGGGGGGGGGGGGGGGGGGCGGTGGGGGGGGGGCGGGGGGGAGGGAGAGGAGGTGCGGCGGGGGCGGGCGAGGGGGGGCAGCAAAATCCTGCGGGGTCGGAGGTGGGTCGGGGGCGGGAGGGGCGGGCGGGGGGTCGGGGAGGTCGGGAGGGTGGTCGTCGGGGCGGCAGAGAAAGGCGGTATCGCCGGGGTCGAGGTGGACTTCTGGGTCGAGGGTGATGGTGAGCAGCGGGTGATGGTGAGCAGCGTGCTGGGCGGCGGTGGTAGCCTTACGGGCGGGGCATTGAGCCCCGGGTGAGAGGTCGGTGCCGAGGCGGCGGTCAGGCCGCGCCTCGGGGGAGCTGATGGTGCTCCAGTGAGTGGTTTCAGGGGGCTGGTAGGGGCGCACTGGGCGGCATGGGTCGGTATCCTGGGCTGGTTAGGGACCTCCGGGATGGAGGTGGTGGGTGGGGCGGCTTGGTCGAGGTGATAGGGCCGGTTAGGGGCCTCCGGGCCGGGCGGGAGGTGCCGGCTCACTGAAAATCCGGTGAGGCGGGGGTCGCCGGGCGGTCACGTGCACGCTTTGCCAGGCAAGCGTCCTCGCTGTGCATGGTAAGCACTTTTCGCACATTCGCGCAGTAGGCGCATGTGTGACGCTGTTTGGCGGCCCCTTGGCCGTGAACCTCCCCCGGGCCGGCTTGGGTGCAGGATGTGGGGTCCCGGTTCCAAGGGTAACAGGGGGCCCCGTGGATATCCTTGCTGTATGTCATGCGGCTGTCGGTGTGGGCGCGGGGCTGGGGCCGAGGGGGCTGAAGTGGGCGGGCTGTGGTGCTGGCTGCTTGGGGGGCGGGCATGGCAAGGCACTCGCCCCTCAGGAGGTTCAGTGCAACAGGGTCATGCCACCCGTGGGGGAGCCGTCCGTCTGCGATCCGGGTGAACACCGTCTCGGAGTAACGGCGGACGGTCGCCCACGGGTAGACGAGATTATCCTGGAGCACGGTGAGGTGGTGGTGGTGGAGTCCCTGGGCAGAGTGGGCGGGGAAGTCGGGGTGGTCGATGAGGGTGAGAAGGGCGAGGCTGTACTCGTCCTTCGTTGCCTCCCCCCTCTTCACTGACTTCCTCTCCGGCCCCCTCTGCACCAGGTCCGACGGGAACACGTAATCGACTGGGATACCTTGTCGCCTGACCGAGTGTCGCGCCTCGGCGGAGGCCAAGATCTCCCGGACGGCGTCGGCCGCGGAAGCCGGGGTGTGCTGCGCCGGGTCCTCGTGGTATGCCGGCGACGGAAGAGCTGCTGGTTGGGCGCCTAAGTGGTGATACTGCTGGTACTGCGGGTGGGCGGCTCCTGGCAGGGCCGCCGGTGGTGGCGGCGGGGGCCTGGAACCGGCCGAGGCGCGCGCCCGAGGTGCGGGGGCGGGGGCGGCAGTGTGGGCGGCCTGACCTCTGGGCGCAGGAGAGGGCGCCTCGGGGGCGGGCCGAGCCCCCCCGGTCTCCAGACCGTCGATCCGGGCGTGGATTTCCGCTGCAGTCTGGCGCTGTTCCAGTTGGAGACGGAGCGCCTCCAGTATGGCCGAAGTCTCGGCGCCCGAGGTGCGGCCCGAGGACGATGAGGGGGACGCCGGGGCCGAGGCCGGGGACTCGTGGCGCCTTGGTGTTGAAGCCGGGCCTGGGGTGCCGTGGGCGGCCGCCCGGGAGGCCTTCCGTCCTTTGCCTTTTCCCTGAGGCATGGTGTAGAGGTCCGAGGTGGAGGTAAGCCAAAGAAAAGGAGGAGAGCTGGAGAGCGGCAGGATGGCGAGTGCCTGAGGGAGGCCGGCGGGCGGCCTTATAAGGGAAGGGGGACGGGCGACAGCAGGTGAGGTGTGAATGCTGCCGGCCCGGGGGAGGGCGTGAGGCGGTGAGCAGCGGGCGTCGGGTGAGGCGCGAATGCTGCGTGACAGGGGGGCGGGGGAGGGAGCGGCGGGCGTCGGCGTCGGGTGAGGTGTCAGCGCAGCGCGACATCCCGGGGCGGGGGAGGGTCTCTCCCTTTCCTCGCATCAAACGTAATGCTTCGCATTACGACCAATGTAGTGCTGGAGGGGGGGATGGGGGGGGGGGGGAGTCTCAGAAATGTTTGGTGTTACAAAGGTGTCAAGCAAGGCTGTGTGCTGGCCCCCACACTCTTCTCCATCTTCCTATCTGGACCAGACGGGATGACCGAATGAGTTAGGGCGTCCGTTTCCCGTGCTGGTAGATCGTGGGGTCGTGGGTTCGAGTCCCGGTCGAGTCAAACCAATGACTTTAAAATTGATACTTGTCGCTTCCTAGCCAGGCGCTCGGCATTATTAGGATAGGGCAAGGACTGGTGTGCTCAGTGTCAGGATAATGTGACTGAGTGGGATACCAGGTCATGGTGCCGGCGGCCTGGTTTCCCAGTGGGACAGCACTATAAAGTCGCCATGAGTGTGCACTGTCACAAGTCGGTACCTGTCCTGATATGACCTTAGATGTTGCTAGGACGTAAAACAACAACAAACAAACAAACATCTTCCTATCGGCAATGCTCAATGACGCCTTCCAAGGCTTGGGGGATAGCGTCTATATACAGTCTAGACAGAGTGCTGACCTATTCAAGGTCACACACTTCAGAGCAAAGACCAAGACTACCCAGATACTGGTGAGAGAGACGCTATTCACAGATGACTATACACTGGTTGCCCACTCTGTGGAAGAGATCCAGAGAATACTGGATGCTTTCTCCCATGCGTCAAACAAGTTCGGCCTGAAGATTAACATCAAGAAGACGGAAGTGCTGTACCAACCCAACTCTACAAGAACCCGAGAGGAGGATATCATGGTTGGAAACAAGCTGAACTCTGTCCCAGAATTCACCTACCTCGGAAGCACTGATGGCCGCATTGATGCTGAGATACAGAGGAGGATGGCTATGGCTATGGCTAGTGCATCTTTCGGTCGACTATGCCAGACTCTGGCACAACCACCATGTGTCCACACGGGTGAATGGCAAGATCTACTGCGCAATCGTGCTATATGGAGCCGAGGCCTGGTCAGTGTAAAGACAACAGGTGAAAAAGCTGCAGGCCTTCATGATGCGACAGCTGCGTTTGATCTTGAGGATAATCTGGAAGGACAAAGTGACAAACAGGGAAATACTCGATCAGGGCCCGTATTCATGTAGTGGTGCCAGGCTAGCCGTGGGGTACATGCTAGCCGCGGGGTAGCTACCTCAGGGTTTAACGGGGCCGGTTAATTAGGTCAAGTCGTATTCACCAATGTTGTAGCCACCGCGGATAGCTAACCGTGAGTTTATTTATAGATTTGGGAATTGCCTTCAGCCGACCATATGAATAACGCCGCCAATGCGGCGATGTTAATATTGGTTTGAATTTAGGGTTAAATTGATAAGATTTCACTTATTGCGTATGTAATTCTGTTAAATATGGTCGCATTGAATAGATTTGGGCTTAATATATAGCCGCCGATTTGGCGGCGGCGGCGATTTGTTTACTTTACATTCATCGATTCGAAAATATTAATATCGCGGCAGTTATGGCATCAGCGTTAATCTCGCTTCGGATTTAGGGTTAAATTGATAAGATTTCACTTATTGCGTATGTAATTCTGTCAAATATGATCGCATTGAATAGATTTGGGTATAATATATTGCCGCCGATTCGGCGGCGACGGCCATGTTTATTTGACGTTGGACTTTACATTCGTCGATTCAAAAATATTAATATCGCCACCGTTACGGCATCAGCGTTAATCTCGCTTCACTTTTAGGGTTAATTTAATGAAATTTCACGATTTGCCTATGTAATTCTGTTAAATATGATCACATTGAATAGATTTGGGCCTAATATATTGCCGTCGCGATGGCGGCGGCCATTTTTATTTGACGTTGGACAGTATGGATATCGACATCGCTGCGGCGGCGGCGATTTGTTTACTTTACACTCGTCGATTCAAAAATATTAATATCGCGGCAGTTACGGCATCAGCGTTAATCTCGCTTCGGATTTAGGGTTAAATTGATAAAATTTCACTTGTTGAGTATGTAAATGTGTTAAATATGATCGCATTGAATAGATTTACACCCATACACGCACACTAACCGCCCCGGATAGCACTTACCCTTGTTTTGAAAGTGGGGTAGCGTTGCCTGGGTTACGCTCCGCGGCTAGCGCTGGCACATGAATGCGGATTTTCCACCATTAGCCGGGTGGGGTACCACTAGCCGCGGTTAGAGCCCTAACCCAAGCTCATGAATATGGGCCCAGACTGGGGTGTCCTCTATGGAAGATCTTCTGATCAGAATGAACCTCTAGTGGACTGGACACGTGATGAGGATGTCAATGAACAGGCTACCAAAGCAGATCCTCTATCCTCAATCGAATTCTGGTCAGAAAAAGAGAGGACACCCTCGTCTCCGGTTCAAGAAAAACCTGAAGCTGAGAGACATTAGGACCAACTCATGGACATCACTCTCACAGCAGAGAGCTAAATGGAGAGCAGCAGTTAAGAAATAAAAGCAGTCTTTGTCACATTGCGACTGACAGCATGATGATGATGGTGGTGATGATGACTGTGTATCATCATGTTTAACGTAGGCCTACAGTGTACATCTTTCCAATATTATATAGGCCCTACATAAATATTAGTCCGTACCATCGGTTAACTTGTACAGCCGGCCACAATGTCCACCCTTCCCCCTCTTAGGATGGGTTAACGACGATGCACTGTATACCATAGCGGTTTATTCTAGTTACACCAACATGATAAAATTGTAGATATTGGTGACTGGTTAGTAGAACGTCGTACCGAATTGCGCTAAGTGTGTGTGTGTGTGTGTGAGGGGATGGGGAATAAGACTAACCTCATTGTGAAGATGCTTGTGCAAGCCGGATACTTTTCAAGAGGAACAATTATCGGCAGTGTGTGTTAACAGCACATTCGACGAAATATTACAAGACTCTATGCTCCTTAATTAATGTTGCATGGTCCGATAAAGCTTTTTTTTTCAAAACCAGAATACTTAGCTACATTTGATCATATACCTCCAACTTAGATAATGATGTATTAACTAATGACTTGTAATAGCATAGAAAGAATTGGTAAATGTATGATGCTATCCCTTTAGACAAGTACTTTGAGAAAACCGTTAAAGTTGAATAGTGGTTAGTGTGATGCACTGGTGGAGCAACATATGCCCTTCTGCATTGCACATGGGTGGAAGATGCAGTTAGTGAGTGAAGAAGGGTTACTAATTAGGTCATGGTGTGGGTGACCAGTCAGTACGGTGTAGCTGGTGTTTCACAGCGTTGATGTGTGGGAAATGTGAACACACATACAGGACGGGATATGTTATCTAGTGTAAAATATTTGCACAGTGCAAGCTATGTAAAGCGGCTGTCACACATCACTGGATTGAGCAATGGACAGAATTGTCCAGTCCGGTGGTGATAAGTATCAAAATGTATTAAAATGTGTCAAAGTGTTTCGACATCGGGTCAAAGGCCGCCAGACGAACGGACATGAAACAAAACTTAAACCGGACAAGAACCGTAGACGTCAATCCGGCGGCATCTGTTCCTAGTTTTGTGCATGTTCAAAACTTGAATGGACACAAACCAGACTTTGTTCGGTTTCTGTCCGTTTCCCCCAATCTCCCAATCCGGTGATGCGTGACAGCCGCTTTAGAAACAAATGTAGGACAAGCCTAGCAAATCTTTTTCTTAAAAAAAAAAAATCAGGTATCCTATGGTACTGACAAAAAATGGATTTCAAAGAAATATGCTATGAGCTTACTGGGGCGCACAGACCCCCCCCGCCCCCCCGATAGGGGGTGGGTCATGGGTTAGAACCGTTTGTGGGGGTCTGCAGGTAGTGTCCCCTGAAGCCATTGAAATTACAGGATTTCTTGGCAACTTTTAGTTCCCCGATTTTTTTTCTTTTCGCGGAATTCCGTGAATTTCATGGAGGAGTACCACAAAGTGACCACACACACACACCAGTGCATCGTGTCAGCCGCCCTCAGCTTCATATCGAAACAAAAGGAGCACGTTTTTCACATTTAGTAAATCATGCAACCATATTAATTAATATCCACATTTAAAATACTGTTTTGTGGAATAGAAATTTATCATCTTCCACTCTTTTTTTTCCTGGTACATTTTGAAGACATCCAAAACCGGTTGTGTTCACATGCGATAACATTAAATATTATCCAAAGATAAGTCAGATTTGAGATGAAAATGTAGTGATAGTCAACCATTTTGCAGGTTCCTAATGGACAAAATGATTAATAATTGTACACTATTTAAGTTAGATAATGTATGATCAATTATGTATTTGCTTTGGCTTGGAAAACATTGTTTTCATCGTATTATTTTATAATCCGATAGTTTTGAGTGGCTGCAAAGATTAAACAAACAAAAATTAAGTTCATCATTATACCATACTCTAGCTTGAACTTGAAATAACTCTTATTTTAAAGGGTTAATTTTAGAGATATTTGAAGTGAAGACATGTAAAAAATAATGTTGGCATGCACATCGAAATACTGGACGTATTAACTTTAGCAGTATTGGTTTCTATCAAATTTACTTAATATTCTCTCTATGCAGCATTAAATCCTATCTAAGATGAATAAGTAGGTTCAAATCTAAGTAGGTGCTTCAGTAGGTTTTGAAATCTAATGTTTTTAAACTATGCAGCTTTAAATTTGATTCAATCCTAAATGGATTCTAAAGTTGTTTGTTCATTTCTTTCAAAGGCCATATACTATTTATTTGATTTATTTCTCAACCAGCCAGGATGACTGAATGAGTTGAGCCCCCATTTCCTGTGTGGCAGGTCATGTGATTCGAATCCATGTGGTTCAAATCTGTCCAAACCAATGACTTAAAAATATATACTTGTCATTACCTAGCCTAGCACTTGGCATTACTAGGATAGGGCAAGGAGCAGTGAATAAGGACGACCAATTGTCCACGACTGAAATTGACCCGGCTTAATCAACAAATGTAATACAACACATTATTTGTTTAGACATGTGAAATCTCAGGCAAATCTGATGATCCACATATCTTTTTATGATCCGCAAAAAGTAGAACACTGATTTAGATATGTCCGTTCCCATTATGACGTGTATTGCAACCAGCAGCATACCGTCCAACATGGCTACTAAAACAAAAAACATGTGGTCTATGAAGTCACAAATTCTCATTAGTGAATAAACAATGTACTCGGCGGGCATGCGCATAATAGTGTTCTTTAGTCTTCAGGGCATTGCATTGATATTGGATTAATTACAAGGATTTGAAACAACAATCTCAGCCACAGAATTGTTTGTTGGACCAAACTGTGATACTGCTGTGCTATATACCTAAATATAGAAAATGAATAACATGCACAATTTAATAACAGGAATATAGGCGCCCATGGAACGATCAACCAGAGTTTAGAAATATGGAGATTTATAGTTCAACATACTTCAGAGGGATAGGATGGTAAGTCTCCTACTGGAAAGACCTAGTTACTCCTGCAGCTGCCTCTGTGACAATTTGAAAGAGTTGGAAGGCTGGGTTATGGAGATAACCACTTGATATTGCAATCTAATGTGCTAAATATATTGGTCAAATACTACCACGACTCATTACTTTTGGGTGACTAATTGATGAAATCATGTAGATTAATCGACTTTAAAAAGGTGAATCGACAGCTTTCCGTGGCCGCCATCCTGGTTTTTATTTTTGACATTCTCTCTTGATTTCTCAAACTTAATCCAATATAGATAAACACTGAAAACGTATTAATTAATATTCACATTCACTGGAACCACCACCGCCACAGTTAATTCCCACTGACGCAGTTTTTGCATCCGATTTCAGCAGGGCTGACATTCACCCTTCACTCTGGATAGGAGTGAATCTTTTATTTAGGAAATACCATAACCCATCGATATTGGTCACTTCATATCGACGGTTATGAAGTAAGCACCTAAGTGTACATCGAAACCAAATGCCTCACCTTCTCTCTTTTAACCTTTACATATAAATGCAAAATCTGTCCACCCACCCACCCTTCTTTCGCTCCACATTGAGACCTCCCTAATATTAAACTAAAGAGGTTACCTTGCACTGTAACCTTCCGTTAACACTCACGTTTGCACAAGGATTATACAATCTTAATCACCAAATCGTCATTTCATCTGATGTATTGGCCGTAAACTGTGAACACTCACTAGTATATGTCAGAGATGCCAGCATTGTGTGACCAAAAATAGGAAGATTTTAACATTTTATTAGGAAGATAAGTTTTTGTGCGGAAACACGCAGCACGACATATATCATTCATAACATAGTATAATCATACAATATATAATATATGATTATATTATATACTATTTCATACAAGTCCCACCATGTGTCTACATGTCATTTTCTAGGCTCTGCTTGCCACCATGAGCTGCTGATGTCTTTAAGCTGCTGTAAGTAGCTGATTTTGCCTGTGAGAGTGAAAATCGGAAGATTTGCACATGAAATCGTAATATCGGAAGAGAGTAGCCAAAATCGGAGTCTTCCTACAAAATCGGAGCAGTTGGCATCTCTACTATGTCAACATTGATCTTCTAAATAGTATTAATGATTCTTACGGTGGGAGCACTAGTATCATTGGCGAGTAAAAGAATACCTTTCTGTCGAATAAATTCTGGTAGCTCCTCCCCCCCCCCCTCCCCACCCCCCCCCCCCCCCCCAGCGTAAAAAAACAAATACCCCAATCAAAATCAAGTATATTACCCGGGGGGTCGGGGGGTGGGAGAAAAAAGATAAGCCTCTCACCGGCAGCAGGGATACTACTGGTCTGCTCTTTTTCAAATACTAAAAAAGCAAATCCTGCACTTTTACGTAGGGTGGACTGACATGACTACTCGCCATAGACATGGGGGGAGGGTTGTTGTTGAGAGAGCACATCTCTTATAACGTAACCATTATGAGTAACCCAATTCACTGTTTTTTAGGGCCAATGCCATAGAGCTTTTTCACGGGGCATGCGCACTCAGCTACACTCTGGTTGCGGGTCAATGCTGGGAGTGAGTAATAGGTTTGTACTGAGTTACCATTTAATGTAATAATTGTTGAACGATGTCATACATACATAATATTTTTAAATGAATGAAATAAGAAGTGACCAGCAGTATGTGATGTTGCCCTGACAACTTCATCAGAAACAAAAATATAGGTAACAAACTAAAGTAGTAACTCTAAGACATATCTAGACCTAAAGTTACCTACTTTTCGAATTATCTAGAACTTAGTGCAGAAAATGTTAACAAGAAGTTAGTTTCAGAGGCTTGTGACACAATGGCTGCGGAACACTATCCGTTCTTTATTCTTGCCATGAACCAGCACAAATAGTGAAAACATTGAACAAAAATAAGAAAAATTAACCATCAAAGTAACTATTACTTGAGGTCTAAATATAGATTTGCTAAAATCTAAATGTCAAACAGAGTGGCTGAATGAGTTGGAGTGTCTGCCTTCCGTTTTGGTAGTCATAGGATTCGAAATCCCCATTTTCGAACCCTAGTCGAGTCAAACCAATGAGTCAAACTTAAAAATATATACTTATCGCTACCTAGCCTGGCATTCGGCATTACTAGGATAGGGCAAGGAGCAATGGAATGAGAAAGACAAATTGTGATTGAAAATCCCCCTGTTTAATTATAACTAGTGAACATGCATTGGCAGGACAATGCACTTACTAAACTGGCACTGACTGGAAGACCATGCCTGTCTAAAGTTACTATTTCATTTTCTGTAGTTTTGTGTTGGCCTCTTATGGGTAGTATCCAAAGCATTTGTTCTGAAGCCCAGCCCACAACACGAGGTTCTTGCTATTGCCGTCAGAGGGCGAGTTGGTGGTGGAAAGCGTCTATTACATGACCCCAAAAACCATACTATTGCAGGCCCATGGCGGTGAGAATGCAGTGGGCATTGACACTGCTTACTTTTGTACAGGATAAAATGTCTATTATCTGCAACAATTATGATATTCACAGAGTTTTGTATGTGTTCACCTAAATCAGTTTTGGATTTATAATTTGTTTGTGTGACCCTTTAAAATGTTTTTGAGACTGGCATCCCTGTTATAGTACATACACACCCCATACCAAACTCCACCCCCACACCCCTACCCAACCCCCAAACCCACACACCCTACCCAAACCCCACCCACCCATCTTTACCCCAAGCTCCGATTACCCAGATGTATCTTAGACAGGACAGCTTCTCTAATAACTAATAAAGACACAACAAATTGCGTGACTCTGCTTTTTGAAAATCCCTATCAACTTTGCATAGCACAGCTATAAAATGGTCCTTTCCTGAGCAACGGGCAATTTTATTGGAATTTCTCAAAACTGCTGTGTATAATATAATGTCAGATCATATCCATTCACTCATTACAAATGTTTCGTGAGAGAATCTCCCCATCACATTTCACAGTAATAAATACATTCAGCACAACATGCAACCAAACACATATTATGGGTTTACACTCACCCTCTCACAACGCTATCAAAATAGCACCGGTTCCGGAAAGAATTGCCTGAAGGTCACTAAGTATTGACCCTAAAGGCTCCCAAGGTCACGCAATAGGTCATTATGCTATTGCAAATCCCAAACATATCGGCAGCCAAGAAACAGGCAATTGAATCAAGTAGAGAGAACTCTACTGAACGCAAAAGGGGCAAATATCGCCAACATACAATCGTAAGGCTTTCGCTTAATATTAATCGCTTAATATTAATCGCTTAATATTAATCGCTTAATATTAATCGCTTAATATTAATCGCTTAATATTCAGAGATGAAAAATCTCCTATGACAACAAAACCAAAAAGACCTGAGTCATTTATCGGTGAAATTTCTCTGGCAGCGATAGGACTATGAGAGACTGTTCACTTTGCTTTTCGCCGTGCATAAATCCTTCATCCCAGAATATCACCGATAGCAACACTTGAATTCAAGTCAATAAATAAGATTATTTCAGCTTTGCCTCTCATCCCGCAACACATAGAGTTCCGAGTTCAGCTGGTCCCTCAGGAAGGTCTGAAGCCGAGATTCAGCATTCCGGGTCCCAGCTACAGCTTACACGGCAGTACGACAAATGACCATACCAAGGTTAGTTACCAGTAGGCATGTTTGTAGGTCCGATGTGAGGGGCTATAGCGAAGGGGAAATAACCCAACTTCCTGTGTGAAAGCTGAAGCTGCGACCTGGCGTGCTGAGTCACAGCTCCAGTCCTTCGTGAGGGACCAGTGGAACTCGAAATACCCATATTTCCCAAATATGCAGCATTAACTTCTAATTTCTTATAAATAACATTCACAACAATAGATTCATTACCCTAAGAATACCTACGCAACTTGATATGAGTTTATTTATTTTTTGACAGGGTGCGCTGCTTCTCGCCGAACTCGACGATCTTCTCGTCGACCTTGAGTCCCTTGCGGCGGCGGACGTTGTTCATGTAGAGCCGGGCGATGTTCTCGGAGTCAGCCTTCTCACCGAAGTGCGCGTACTCCTCGTCCGTGGTCGGCACCCAGAACGGGTCCATGTCCAGCACCTGGACAGAGGCAAGAGGTGACGCATGGTTTGAACAGATTGAAACTGTCATGTGAGTAATGAAAGTGGCATGCCGCCAAAACTGAGAGGCGAAACCGGGTCACAGTTTGGAAAACACACACACACACACACACACACACACACACACATTCACTCACTCACACACACATACATAGTTATTGACTCGGTTGATACTCAGTCCAGAGGTGTAAGGGACTGAAACCCCATGTTACGGTGATAAGTGCTTATTGCATTTAAACATTTGGTATTATATTCATTGATTATGTTGTTTGTTACAATCTACTTTGCGTCAATGTCAAGTAACTTATATTTTAAAGGCTTAACTTTGAAGATATTTGAAGTGAAACCACGCACAATTAATTTTGACATGACCCTCGAAATTCTGGACACCATAGGCTTTTCAGCAGTGACAGGTTTTATTGAATTGATTTAGTCTTTTTTTCTATGCAGCAATAAATCCTTAATAAGTGCACTAGTATCCATGTTAGATATATAGGATCAAATCTTAAGTTTAGACAATGCTATGCTTTCACTGGACTGTGTGGCATTAACTGATCACTATATAAGGATGGAGAGTCACCTCTGAGAACAAAACCAAAACACCATGGAAATTTTACTTCCGGGAAATTTTACTTCCAGTGAATTCCCCGCGATTCTCCGGTGGTGATGAGACTGCGAGGAACTGTCTGCCGAAGTATTTTCTCGTTTACGTGTTTATGAAAGCACCATTCGCCAAACCAATAGGACGGATGCGCATACCTCCCAGTGGGTGAAGCGGAGCTGTGGACTCGCTAGGCCACTCGTCTTCTTTCGGGTTTCCTCAGCGAAACCGAAACTCTCGATGACGGGTAGAACAGAAGTGACGTTGAAGACAGAGGATCCCTCCATCAGTTCTTCCTGTAGGATCCGACCCTGCCGCTTCCCAATCACTGCGTACATTTTACCTGCGGAGTCAATATAGTAGGAGCTACTAACACTTGCTCAGCAAATACCGCTCTCATTGTAAGCATATTGACATATAATTGTTTGCTGTTTAAAAAAAATGTCATAGTAACATATAGGGTGATATCAGGACGGGTACCAACTTGCGACAGTGCACACTCACGGTGACTTTATCATGCTGCCCCACTGGGAAACCAAGCCTCCGACAGCATGACCCGATATCCCATTCAGTCATATTATCCTAATACTAAGCAAACCAGTCCTTGCCCATTTTTACTAATGCTGAACACCAGGCATTGGTTTTATAAGTCATTGCTTTGACTCGGGCAGAGTTCGAACCCACGACCTCCCACAACGAAAGCCTTCGCGCATACCGCTTCTACCATTTCATCCGGTATACTAAGATATAGTTGCACTTTCGGCTGACCTAGAAGTTGTGGCGACACAAAAAATATATCCCATATAACCATTTATATGAAGATGTGCTCTAGTGAGTTTAGCATTAGTTTCACTCTCAGCTCACCTAGGACATGGGTGATGACACAAAATATATATTAACTAAAAATAGAAAGGGGAAAATAGTGGGGAGGGGCGGAAGGATGTGTTCGAGTGAATTCAGGACTAGCTGGGTCGTCAGCTTACCCAGAACATCGCTGGTGATGCAAGATTAATATAATTTGAAAAATAAATAAGGATGAGTCCTAGTGAATTTAGTATTAGCTGCACTGTCAACTCACCTAGCAGTTCGATGATTACACAAAAATAAACCTGGTGGTGACACAAAATAAATATAATAGAAGAGACAGAAAAAAAGGATGAAGTCAGCATTAGTTACGCTCTGGGATCACCTAACACCTCGTTGGTGACACAAAATATATAAAATAGAAGAGAGCAAAAAAGGATGAGTTCTAGTGAAGTTAGCATTAACTGTGCACTCAGCTCACCTAGCACCTCGGTGGTGACCTGGATGGTGCACGTGTACATGGCGACCATGAGGCGCTGCGGCTGCACCTGGAAGGCCCTGCGGAAGGCCTCCTTGCTTGTCGACATGAGCTGGCCGCTGTAGGGCCCGTGCTTGCAGCGCACGGACGACACCCCGGACAGCATGCTGCTCGCATCGCTGTGCATCCCGTCGCCGTCCTCGTCGCTGTTCAGCTCCTTCTCTTCCACGCACCGCGCCTCCTTCTCACTGCTCTCCGCCTCCTTAGCAGCATCCGCCGGCACGCCGTCTCCGTCCCCGTTGCCGGAGAGCCCCGTCTCGGCCGCCGACGGGGCAGCCCCGGGTGGTTGTGCTTTCGCCGCCACCAGTTCATTGCCCTGCTGCGACTGAATCATCAAGCATTGCAGTTCCTCTGTCGGCATTACCACCTGCCAGCCCTCCACGATGAAACCTACCCCACGCATCGACTCCTCGCACAGTGGGCCTGCCAGGGTCGCCATCTGGAAGCCATTGATGATGCTGGTGTCGCAGCCCCGCAGCCGGCCGCAGGAGCCCGCCTCCAGCCCGGCCCAGACACTCGGCCGGTCGTAGCCGGGCACTCGGTTCAGCAACACGTTGGGCCCGCACGAGCGTGGCCCAAACGCCCATATCTGGTCGACGGCGTCGGCCCACTGCTTCCCGGCGTGCTGAAAGGCCCGGCGCATGTCAGCCCTGAGGTCGGCCAGCGCCGCCTTGGTCTCGGCGTTGAGCCGTGCCCCCCGCTGCAGGTCGCTGCGCCCGGCAAGGTGCGCGTTGGTGTGCTGCACCAGCGCTTTCACCAGGTCGCGGTGCTCGTCCAGTAGCAGCGTCACCTTCTCGGGCAGTGAGAAGCTGCGCACTCGCAGCGTCGCCTGCTTGTTCGGGGTGGTGAGCACGATCAGCTCGGGGTCCTTGATGGAGTCCTCAGGCGGCGCGCCCGGCGCCCAGGGCTGCTCGCCGCGCACCGCCGGCCGGACGATCGCCTCGTTCACCATGTCCGTTGTGGGCGGCGGGATGACCGTCTCGCGGAACGGCACGATAGGCGCAGAGCGCGTCACCTCCATCTTGGCATAGCTGGGGGCAGACAAAGGGGCGACGTGGGTGGGGGGCGCTGGAGAGGGGAAGGGTGTGGGTGTGGGTGTGGGTGTGTGTGTACACATATATGTGTATATGTATGTGTGTACAAAGGAGTGCGTTGTGTGTGGGGCAGAGATGGGAAAGGTCTGTATATATGTGTGTGTGTGTGTGTGTGTGTGTGTAGGCCCTACATGTGCACAAAGGGGCACGTCGTAGGTGGGTGAAGACGGGAAGGGTGTGTGGGTATGCATGTATGTGTATGCATGTGTGTAGAATGAGTGCAGGTGTGGTTTGTGACCGTTGTGCGGGGGTGTGGTGCATGGTGTGTATAGGGTAGGTGTTTTTGTAGTGTGTGATATATGCATGTGTGTAACATTGTATGGTGAATATGTGAGTGTGGTGTATGTACGATAAGTGTGTTTAAAATGCACTTTCTTTTACAGGGAAGATACGATGATATTCAAATCCCAGAAAAGTTTATAGTATTACCACAATTATTATTATCATTATTATTATTATTATTATTATTATTATCATCATCATCATTATTATTATGTAGCCTTAAAGTTTTTAAAGGGGGAGGCCTCCACAATAATGACGAATGAGGAATGAACACAACTTGGATATGTAGGTACAAATCGGAGCAAAAAGCTTAGTCTGTAACTTTTCTTTGAATAAAACAGTGACAGTGTTTCCTATTAACATTCGGTGCTTCATTTATTGAGTTAAGGTTGGGGCTTATGACGGAGGTTCTTACAGTTTCTGAAGGTCATCCAGGCATTTCTGAAGGTGAACCTCTCCAGCAGCAATGATGACGTGTTCCCCTGTTTCCTGCACAAGCACCTCGACGCTCGGGTCGCTCTGGTTTAGTAACCGCATTCCCCACATGAGGGCGCCCATGTCGCCTAGGGGTAACCAAACATCAGCTCAGTAATCAATGCAAGGTAGGACAATAAGGGCTTCCCATTTGCCCAGGGTACACAGTTTACTCGGTCGGGCAGGTGAAGTTCTAAGTGACCTGCCCGAACGGGCAAGTCGTTATTTTTATGATCTGCAGTCGCAGATTTCAGTTTCAATTGGCTGACTTTGGCTTGGGCAAGTAGTTTTGCCACTCATGCAAGTACAAAAGTCAGTCACTTGGCTGATTTTCACAAGCGTACAAACCGCACGTCGGGAGACCGAGGGGAGGTGGGGGGGGGGGCAGTTAAGACCCACTTTATACATTCTAAAAATGATAAAAAATGTCGGTCAAATTATTGTAAAATATCAAGATTTATGTTGTACACTTTGTGTGTGTGGAGGAGGGAGGGAGTCAGGAAAAAGTCCCTCCATCATACCTTTTTATATTCGTTAATTAAGCGAGTAAGATTTCACTTATGGCCAATTCTGCTTCCTCATTCCACTGCTCCTTACCTTCCATGACATAGTAATGCCAAACGCCATGCTAGGTAGCGACACATATGACATTTTTGAAGTGATCGGTTTGATTCGGCTAGGTTAGAATCTGACGATCTGCCACATGGGAAGCAGACGTTCAAGAGAGTTTGCATTATCAACACTATTTTGGCATTTAATAGAAATATTATATTACTCACTTGCATGCTTAGGTTCGACAGCAACACGGACGATAGGGGCAGCCTCGAAGTACATCTCAGTGAAAGAAGGGCAGGCTACCGTGCTGGAAAGGGTGACCGACTTCAGAATGTGATCCTCCAGTCCACCCAGACCTGAACACACAGAGCAATCTTTTAAACAACAACAAAATAGACAAAGAAATGTAGTAGTTCTATATATGAGGCCCATATAGGCCTCGGTGTTGTCTACACTGACCCTTGTTTTAAGACTGTTTATTGGGGTTTTACATCATAGTAACATCTATGGTCATATCAGGATGGGTACTAACTTGTGACAGTGCACACTCATTGCGACTTTACAGTGCCACCAGCACCATGACCTGATATACCACTCAGTGACATTATCCTGACACTGAACCAACCAGTCCTTGCCGTATCCTAATAATGCCGAGCACCTGGCTAGGAAGTGACAAGTATAAATTTTAAACTTATTGGTTTGACTCAACCAGGGTTTGAACCCATGGGTTCGATTCCCACGATCTACCAAAACGGGAGACGGACGCTCAACTCATTCGGTCATCCCGTCTGGTCGACGAGAAAGGGATTTCAATCATCGTAAACTCAACCAGCAGTCCCTATCGCCAAAACCCCCTCATCCCATCTCCTGCGGCAGCTAGCACCACCTTTAGTGCAAGGACGGCCAGGACCGGTACCCACCTAGCACATTGCCGGCAGGGACCTCGGCCAGGTCCTCCAGCTCGCGGCCCATGAACAGGAAGAGGTCGTCCGTGGTGCACACGGTGATGTGCCGCCCCCTCGCCAGCTGTGCCACCGTCTTGTCCGCCTCGATCTCACCCCCGCGCGCCAGCTGCACCGGGCAAAAGGGTGCTTATAAATGACGCACAAATAATCCACACACACAACGTTGAATTAAAAAACAACCAAAAAGGTGTACAGTAAAACCTCTCTAAATCGACCGACCGTGGGACCGACTTTAAATGGTCAATTTAAGGAGGTGGTCGGTTTAGGGAATTTTTGTTATCGTTACAATGATACTGTATGGGCGATCGTTTGGGACCCACATAATGCAATCGATAAAAGGGAGTGGTCAATCTGTGGAGGTAGTTGGTTAGAGAGGTTTTACTATATATTGTCATGGGGGTGATGGAAATTAGAAATATTGCACATCAAGGTTTTCAAACGCACATTTTGCTATTCCGGGGCTAGCGTGATAACCATTCAACTATTTAGGTTCCCTGATGCAATCACCCTAACTATGCCTACCTGTTTATGTAAAGGATCCTGGTCACAGCACCAGTGTCGTGGGGGAGGGGGGGGTGTGAGGAAAATGGGAACAATTGTGCAAATGACAGAATTCGAACCCACAGTTCTTGTCATTCCGGCGCTAGCATGCTAAACAACACACTACCTAGCTGTCAGTGTAACTACTGTAACCACTAAGCCGTCCTATCTACAGGGATGTGATTGGCCATCAGCAAAATACTGCCGGGGGGTTGGGGCTGACTAGGACTCCAATAGGGGCAGTGCACCCTGGACCTCATGCAACTTAAGCATTTTAAGGGCCCTAACAGTAATATTTGTAGCAGAAGATATACATTTTTCCTTTCTTTATACACAGAAACAAAAAACTAAGTTTTGATGGTAGGCATATATATAACCATGAGGAAACTTCTAATTACAAAATGAAAAGAACACACCTCCAAAGATTCATTTTAAGACCAATTATTTGTGGTATAAGGCTGAAGAGAATATATAATAAAAAGTTCAACCCTTACCCCACTAAATAACATCAAAGATTTTGTTCACAGGATCTGCACGAATCACAAAACTGACCAATTTCATTAATGTGGGTCCGTATAAATGTGAAGCTATGGACTTCAAGGCTATTTCAACCCTATTCAAGGCTGTTTTTAATAGGAATTAGGAATTCAAAACTATTTTCATTTGGATTTCGGACTAATTTAGATCAGTAGGGACAGTTTAATGGAATTCAAAGCTTTCAAGACTAATTACCCAAAATAGGTTAAATTCAACCATTTTCAAGTCCTTGAAATGGGGAAAATGGTTTTCAAGACTTTCCAGGCCCCGTACGGACCCTCTTATTAAAAAACCTAGGTAATATGTGGAAAAATCCCATTCTTGGTCAATTTAAGGGCTCACCAGATTTAGCGCCTTGGCCGGGTCGTGCTTAGGCCCCAGGACGTAGAGTTTCTGGCCTTTCTTCACAGTGCCGCTGAAGACTCGTGCAAACGCCACAAACACCTGGTCTGTCGTGTACTTTGGCTGCTTGCAGTTGTCCAGCTCGACTTTGTCTGCAGACCCTGTGCCATTGTATGATATTGATAACACAACTTACCCTCACGGTTCACTGATTCCGAAGGGACTTAAAAGTTGCACAATCCAATGAAAGTACAGTAAAACCTCTCTAAATCGACCGACCATGGGACCGACTTTAAATGGTCCATTTAGGGAGGTGGTCGGTTTGGGGAGTTTTTCATTTCGTTACAATGGTAGTGTATGGGCACTCATTTGGGACCCAAATAAAGCAATCGATATAGGGACGTGGTCGATCTGTGGAGGTGGTCGGTTAGAGAGGTTTCACTGTATACAATTTTATAACCCAAAACACATGCCTACAATTAATCCTACATATCCAACTTAGATACTGGGGCAGTTATAAAACATTGGTTGCTGCCTAATAGAAATATTAAGTCAATTTAATAGAAGTTGCCACTCTGCAAGTCATATAAGCCTCTGATGTTCAGCATTTTGGTGCACACTCCATATTTATTGAGCAGGTTTTCACTTCAAATATTTCCAAAGTTAGCCATTTTTAATATGAATTACTGCAAACTAAACTAAAGCAGATTATAACTATCGACTTAATATAATTATTTTTTAAATATGGTAGAAACTCAAAAGATCAGAAAATGTAATTTCTTTTAAAGTACACGACTTAACCAAAATGTTCCTGATATATTTTCCGCTTCCCTCTCCCCCTCACAAATGTGAACAGCTTATCGACGGTTCTTCATGGCGACACTTAGGTGGTAAATCACTTAGGTGGTGAAATTTATTTTCCTGTATATTTTTTTATGTAAATAAAGCGCCTGAGAACGGCTTGCTGGAACGGGCGCTATATAAATGTTTTATTATTATTATTAAATACATAACGAAAAATCTCCAACAGTTAGCCAATGGTTACAAAGGTTATCCCATACTAATAAAGAGTAGGTTCGTGGTATATTTATTATTGATAAAAAAAATCTATGGCAAAAACACATATGTTGAAGTACCCGTCGACCAACTTACGGTTCAGTAGGTCACTTTCGTCTATTAATGACTGGTTCTTATCTTCGCCTGGTCTGATAGTGCCCAGAGGAAACCCATTCGTCTCCGCCCCCTGCTTGGAGGATTCCTCGACATTGGTGCCACTTGCCTGCCGCTCCGCGTGCCGTTGGCGCGCCATCCCGCGGCGTTCCGCAATCTCAACGTGGGTTAAGGGCCTAATTTTGAGGAAAATTTGTGCAAATTCAATTTTGTCCAATGTCCATCTGATAATCATATTTCCTTCTGTTTTTATTAATTATTTTAAATAAAGCGCCGTTTTGATTAATTATTTTAAATAAAGCGCTTGGTACTATGCTGAATAGAGAGCCATACAGACTTCAATACAAAGGTAGCAATTTAAATAAGTAAGCAGGCAAAAGTTGCAGAATTCGATGGTTTTGAGTTTTTGTAATATTTTTTGTAATAGACATATTCGGCTGATCCTTATAATTGACTTTACTTTGAAGTAACTTTCATTTAAAATGGCTAACTCTGATGACATTAGAAATGAAAACCTGCAAAATAATGTTGGTGTGCTCGCCAACATGTTGGACACCACAGGTTTGTATGACTTGATGGTTCTATTAAATTGGGTTAGCATTCCTTCTGTGTGATAACACATGTTTAAAAAGTGCACTAGTATCTAAATTAGCTATGTAGAATTAAATGTAGGCAAGTGCTTTGGTTAAAAAAAAAATTATGGCTTCATCGGATAATGAAACTTTAACAAATCCAACTATATCACCAGGCATTCTCAGATTAATCTTCGAGTTATCAAAACAAACAAACTTTGACTCACCAGGTGGACTACGTGAATATAGCTCTGTTCATTTATTTTTTCTATATTTACTTGGTTGGTTGATTGGTTGATTTTTGGAGTTTTATGTCCTGGAAACATCTAAGGTTATATCAGGATGGATACCGACTTGTGACAGTATCCACTCATGACGAATTTGTAGTGCTGCCCCACTGGGAAATCAGGCTGCCGGCACCATGACCCAATATCCCACTCAGTCACATTATCCTGACACTGAGTTAACCAGTCCATGCCCTATCCTATTAATGCCGAGTGCCAGGCTAGGAAGTCACAGTATAAATTTTAGTCATTGGTTTGACTCGACCGGGAACCAAACTCCAGACCTTCTGCACGCGAGGCCCGCGCTCTACCGATTAGGCCACCGCACCCGGTCTCTATATTTACTTTAAACCTTTACTACCCATTATGATTTAGCTGTCTCAATGGACACTTACCGTTGTCGGTTGCAGGGTAAGGCACTTTTATCCATCGAAAACATCTTGGAGACAAAAACAATCACGGGTGCCTCGTCTGATGAGCTACATGCGAGAAAATCTATAAAGTCAAAAGCAGACAAAATATAACAAATATGTGGAGTTCCAAGTATCTGTCTCAGAATATGAGATTAATACACCGCCCCCCCGCACCTAATATCGGGACCACTCTAACCTCTACCCAGGACTGCTCCCTAACCACTGTCACAAAGACTTAAAGGGATCCGATATAGGCTGCTGGCAATGTAACTGTACCCCGACAAATGCTCTCCAAGCACACCCTTTCAGTTTATGTGACCGAATATGTCGAGGGAGAGTGGTGAGGTTAGTGTCCTATGATGGTGAATGTGCAAGTGCAACCTAAATGGGTTCCCCAGTCTGCGGGGAACCCCTCTAGGTTATGTGATGAGGGAATCCTTGAGACCTCAGCACTCTCTCCAAATATTTAGTTGCATAAACTGAAAAACTGGTCAACGGTGTGCTTGGAGAGCATTTGTCGGAGCACAGCTTATACCAGACTCCTTTAAGTCACACCACTGTCGTAAGCACGTAATAAGTAATGTGTTCTTATAATTTACTCCCTGACAAAACTGCTCATGAGGGGAGGGGGGTGGGGAGGAGTCCCTGGGTGGAACGCCCCCCTACTGTGACTAGTTAGTGGCCACCCTCCATCATGAGGTTACCCCAGGACCTGGCTGGTCAGGGGGCAGGTCACTTGGTTCTGTGATGCCGTTGTGGGCGGAGTAAAGGAATTAAACATTGAAGGATGTTTACCCTCCTAGTCTTCCCATCGTGTTGCGCCTACTGGCAGACATGGTGGAACCGGCCATATGCGCCCTATCACAAATACAGTAAAACCTCTCTAACCGACCACCTCCACAGATCGACTACACCCCTATATTGATTGCTTTAGTGGGGTCTCAAACGATCGCCCATACATTACCATTGTAACGATAAAAAAACTCCCCAAACCGACCACATCCCTAAATGGACCATTTAAAGTCAGTCCTAATTTAGAGAGGTTTTACTGTATATTAGTTGGTTTTTCTTATCATTGCTTACCATCTCGGAGTCTCTGCGTCTGTTCTGGGAGGGAGTCGAAGCTGCGGGTGTGCGGACAGAGCAGCTTCTCGACCCGCTCACGACTCATGTTGGCCGGGCTCGGCAGCTGGTCCACCACCATGTCTGTGGAAGCAAGCAAGCGCCATCCAGTCACTAACCACCACACAGGTACCAACCGGTTTGAACCCAGCCTAGAATGGTCATCATGACGGCTGACTCGGTTGACTGTGTCCTAAATAACCCCACAACCCACTTTTTTTTGGTTACACATTCATTATGTTTTTGTTAATACATTTCCTAACATAAATTTTGTATATATCAAAGATTTCCAAATAATGACTAGTCATAATCGGTCATGGCAATTGTGAATAAATAGTTATGTGGGTCATGTCATGGCTCCTTTAACTACCAAGTCAAACCGTGGCCTTTTCTAAGTAGGTAGTCAAGTTCCCTGCGTACAAAATAATAATATTAATAATAATAATAATAATAATGTGTAAATATGAAATTTGGGGTGGGCACAAGGACGTACCGAGTACGGCCGTGGACATGGGCAGCCACTGCGCGCACACCGCCTGCAGCAGGATGCGCGAGTCGCTCTGGCGGGAGTCACGTGCCGAGATCTTGAGGCCAAGCGACTTGACGATCTTGTCGACCTTCTCCTTGTCCTTACGGGTCACCGCCTCATACACGGCCCACAGCTGGTCGAGCACGAATTGCACAAACAGCGGCTTTTTGCCCTTCGCCTAGCGAAGAGCACAGGGACAGGTTAGGACCATATGTCCTAACAAGCACATGTGTTTGTTTCTTGTTGTCTTATGTCCTAGCAACATCTAATATTTCCAATATTAACCCTTTTAAATAAATACCACTAAAACTAAAGTAAAGTAGATAATAGCGATCAACCTAAAATAGCTGTTTGTTTGTTGGGGTTTTACATCCTGGCAACACCTAAGGTGATATCAGGATGTGTACCGACTTGTGACAGTGCACACTTATGGCGACTTCATAGTGCTGACCCACTGGAAGCCAAGGTAGCCAGCACCATGACCTGATTTCCTACTCAGTCACATTATCCAGGCACTGAGCTAATCAGTGCTTGCCTTATCCTAGTAATGCCAAGAGCCAGGCTAGGTAGCGACAAGTATCAATTTTGTAAGCCGTTTGTTTGACTCGGCTGGGATTCAAATTCCCGACCTACTACACAGGAAGCCTGTATTGTTAACGATTCGGCCACTACGTTCGGTGAAAAAAATGGCTATCTAGAAAATATGGCAGAAACTCAAAACCATTGGACTATGCAATTTTAAGTAACCACCAACCAATGTAGTAAAGCATCCATACCTGAGCACCTTTTCGAATGCGTTTGGTTTTCATCTCCAAATAGAAGTCTCCCCACAATGTCTTCTTGAGAACGGCGGCGTTGACTCCCAGCTTGGTGGCCCACTGGTTGGCGAAGTGGTCGACGCTAGACAGGTAGACAAGGTAGCATTATCACAAAATTCGCTGTATACATCCAATCCTGGATACTGGCAACATCCAAGGTCATATTAAGATGGGCACCGACTTGTGACAGTGTGCATTAATGACGACTTTATAGTACTGCCCCACTGGGAGACCAGGTTGCCGTTGCCAGCACCATGACCCGATTTCCCATTCAGTCACATTATCCTGATACTGAACTAACCAGCTTATGCTATCCTAGTAATACTGAGCAGCAGGCTAAGTAGCGACAAGTATCAATTTAGTAAATCAATGGATAGGATGCCCGCCCCGGAATGCATGTGTGGGTTCGAGCACCGTCTAGGGACCATATCCCCTTTGTTTGCAACACCCTTTCATAGCAAGTCTAATAAATCGGATGCTCGCCCGGAATGGCATATGTGTCGGTTCGAGTACCGCTCTAGGCACCATGTTTTGTTTCTTTGCAGGATCCCACACAACAATATTCCTATTCTTTTTTTTTTTTTATTTAAAGGGAAGGAAAGATCCACAAAAGATATAGCTTGTGATACCTAAAGCCCCAGCCGTCGAGGGCGCTGCCAAATACGACGTTGCCCTGGTCAGGTGAGAAGTAAATGTGCGAGTCGTCGACGTCCTCCAGGCCAGCACTCCAATTATAGACCTTGTCGACGTCAGCAACGACAGGAGTGCTGCTCTTCACTGCAGTTTTCTGCAGGCCGTGAGGTCAACGCGTTCAGAATGTTTAATGTGGACCGAGCAGAAAACGTCGGTAAAAGTACATGCATTAGTTTAAGTTGTATACTCATTTATTTTCAACCCAAAAGGCATTATTCTCTATGCATGGCCATTAGACCACTGTTAGTGATGAGTGACGAAAGAAGATTTAAACTAAAAAGATGGAATTTGTTAATACAAAATGTAATCAAAATAGCTATATGCGTTTAAAGTTTTATGTTTCAGGAAAGCATAATATTTTCAAAACCAAGATGCTTATCTTGATTTGATCTTACAAACCCAACTTAGATCCTGGCGCACTTATTAAGGATTTGTTGCTGTATACCATGTCAATTTAATAAATTTAAAAAACCATCACCGTTGAAGCCTATGATGTCCAGCATTTCGATATGCACATAAAAAATATTCCAAGGTAACCATTAAAAATAAATAGTTACTTAAAAATCAAGCAAAGTAGTAAATTATAATCATCAATCTAATATAGTTAGTTATATTAAACAAAATATGGCAGAAACTTAAAACCATCGGACTAGGCAACTAATCCCTCATTACCCGACTTGAGTGCTTCCAGACTATGCCGACAGATGTCACTAGCTTAACTGGAGGGGTCTAATACATGAAGAGAGCGACGGTGAAATTCCAGAAAGAAAATATTACATATATAGATATATTACAAGGATAAGAGCTTGAATCCTGTTGCAATATGAATAGCTGAATATAATCGGGCATTTTATTAATTTTCCAAGCATTCTTTACGGAGATATAGCATGTGAAATCATAGGCAGTCGGGGAATGTATCCGACTAGAGTGGTTCCAGATTCTGCTGACAGATGTCACTAGCTTAACTGGCGGGCTCTATTCGAACATGGCAAAAGGACTGCATTGGCGCCACCGGGGTTCTGACTCCTGGCTGCCGCCCACGCCCCCTACCGTCATCGGGAGGAACCCGCTCTCGCGCCACAGGATTTGACTTTACTTCCGGTCGCTGCCAGTTCGCCACCGCGTAGCATACGCATATCGCCACCTGCCAGATCGACAACACCTCACCAGCTTTTCCCAGCCAACCACCCAACCCTACAATCAAAAGGACACTTGACTCGGTATGGTTGAGCGCCTGAGTAAATGATTCGAACTGTGAAACTTGAAACCATATTCCCTGATTTGTACGTGACAATAAAAGTTGTGTCATATGGTCCTTTGTCTGCGTTGTGAATTCGTAACTACTCACAGAACTGGCCTTTTCCATCACTTCTGATGCGAAGAGTTCTCCGGTGACAGCATTCACCTAAACAGATACAATAGAAAATAAATCTCCATTTACTAAATATGATTAGGAGCTCACATTTCTAATTGAAGCCAGCGATAAAGCATGTTTTGTATGGTAGACCCAAACAATATTGATCAACTACTGACTTGCAACCTATAAGATTTCACGGTAACGATAGTTTTTGGTAACGTGTCATTACCATGCTGGAAAAACAAAGGAACCAAACATTTTGTTTCCCATACGTGTTCTATCAAGACTCGATTCCCACCACCTGTTTCACAGAACAAAA
Source organism: Branchipolynoe longqiensis (assembly GCA_030323885.1). Lineage (NCBI taxonomy): Eukaryota > Metazoa > Annelida > Polychaeta > Phyllodocida > Polynoidae > Branchipolynoe > Branchipolynoe longqiensis. Next base: position 69,613,020 of record CM059188.1, read on the forward strand.
ATAAACAGTTACCAATGGGTTCCCCTGAGCCCTGGACACGGAACCCGAAATATGTTTCCCAGAAAATTTGAAATCCTATAGGTTGGATTTGGTAGGTCATAAGCCTGTATTAGGATTCATATTCCCAGGTGGTCACCTATGCAAGTACCAGTGAGGCTCAAGGTCGCATAACGTAAAGTTGCATAGTCCGATGGTTTTGAGTTTCTGAGATAAATATACCAGGTTGATCGTTTTAATCTACCTTACTTTAGTTGGAAGTAACTTTTATTTTCAATGGCTAACTGTTAAGATATTTGAAGTGCAATCATGCCAAATTAATTTTGACAAGCATGCCAAAACTCTGACACCATAGGCTTCGGCAGTAACAGGTTCTAGTGAATTGTCTCAGTATTCCTTTTTATGTGGTGACAAATTTGTAATAAATGCACCAGTATCTAAGTTAAATATGTAGAATCAACTCTAGATGAAATTTGAGGTTTTCATCGGACTACGCAGCTTTAAGTGATTGGATGAGAACGGGTGCTTCCAGCGAGATATCAGCCGTTAACACCCAAAATCAACTACCACTGAACCTCAACATTCAGGTTTTCGAAAGGCATATACACATATGAATTGATGTGCAATAATCAAAACTGGGTGGACGGAGTGACTTTAAATAGGCCAAAGACTAAGATTATCATATATAAACACGAGGACTATTGTACATGCCCACGTGAATGCAGAACCATGATTCTACCTTTTTTAATGCACAGTTAATTAACTTAATTAAATGCGATAAATCCATATTCTAGTTGTACAGTGCTATTTTATATATGTGGTTGGTAATTATGTGGTAATCTACACGTTAAAGTGCACTGGATGCATAGATAAATAAACCCGAAGAGTGAAGCCTACATGACAAGCCACATTTTAGGGCGGTGTAGGATTCTTACATTTTTGGCTGAATTTTATTCCATAACTTTCCAGTACCATACAAAACCATTTTCCAAGACGATAATCCATCATGTTCCAGTATTTTTGAACTTATTTAGTTCTGGAAATAAATGATGTCGTTTAGAGGGAAAAAAAGAAGAAAAAGGTATTACCACTACTTTGGGCTAAAACATATATGCATGTAATGTGATATATGAAATGAACAAACCATAATTGCTAATTTATTTAGAACTATACAACTTTTCAGGTTTCCCAGAACTCGATATGAAAAACGTTGTGGTGGTAATATAGTCACTACTGACGAGCTATACAGAAAACAGGGATGAGAACAGGTCAGACCTAAAAAGGTGCATTATTTCCCAAAAGTCAGGTAAGCGCTGATCGACGGCAAATTCTCATATCAACAAGTCTCAAAATCAATCCCCATAAGTCCGGAAACCGCCGATCGGCGGGAAATTCTCATCCTTGTATAAATGACACTAACCTGCTGGACGACCTGCGTAAGGTGCACATGTGCCTCCAAAGGAGTCATCTTCCACTCAGACATGAGGCGGTCGATCTTGTTGAGCACGAGCACTGGGCGGATGTTCTCCAGCCATGCCTGGCGCAGCACGGCCACAGTCTGTCGGTAAATGTGTTCATATTACAATCCACAGACATGATTTAACCTTTACATTATGTGATTTCAAATGTGTCAAAGCTGAAGGCCGAAGCCTATTGGGAATCACGCTGCCCACGAATGACAATTGTTTGTTTGGGTTTTATGTCCTAGCAACACCTAAGGTGATATCAGGATGGGTACCTCTAAATCTATATTGACAACACTGGCTGGTGCCTGTCCATTCTCTATACTCAGAATATAGGCTGGTAATGCTGACTGTAACCTGCCGGTTCTCAATCCTCAGAATATAGGCTGGTAAAGCTGACTGTAACTGTAAGCTGCCCGTTCTCTATCCTCAGAATATAGGCTGACCTGTGGACAGACGCCCTCCACCACGTCCACGAGCACAATGGCCCCGTCACATAGCCGCACCGCCGTCGATACCTCACTGGAGAAGTCAATGTGACCAGGTGAGTCCAAGAGGTTCACCAGGTACTCAGCCTCATCTGGGGAAAGCGGAACCAGGCACTGTTAAAGGACATTCATTCACAAAGTGCAATGTTCCACACAGGGATGAAAGTGGTATTTCGCACACAAAAAAGCGGAAAACTCGCAAGGATTCTATAATTAGTATAAATAAACCGTATCCTAGTAATTATGGTCTTACATCGCCTAATATCATGAAATTTCCACGAAATCGCAGATATTCTCCCATAGGCTCAGCATCGTTAGGGAATTGTGGAAAATTCCCAGGTCAGGTTTTACAGTGCATTCCAAACAATATCCTAGTGCCATTCCACTGACCCATTAGAACAGACTATGCTGGTTGCTAGGACATAAAACCCAAGCAAACAGAAAAGCAAAGAGCAAATGCAGAGAGAAATGGGGACTTGGCTCCATGGGTGATAATAGTCACAACAAGGACAGTACGCGTGGGGTTGATTCCTAGCAACATCTAAGGTCATATGAAAACGGGATTCGGACCGATATATATCCATTGCATTTTACCAAAATTCGTGGAAATCAGCGGAATGGCTAACATCTTTCTTCCCTGCCTGCTGATGAACATTCAAGATAATGACAACAAAGGTACAGTTTGTGACATATAATAACTGACTAATATTTGAAAATAAAATAGACAAGTGATAGACAAATATATCAGTGTAGTGCGGCACATTTTCTTATTGCACACCTTACATTTGTATCCTGGTAACAGACGGGTATAGTGTCTCATTTGTTTATTTGTACAAGATCAGATATTATCTTCAGAGAACCTTCCCCCCCCCCCCCCCCCCCCCCCCCCCCACCCTGCAGCCCTTTCGGTCTGTGCTGTCCATACGGGGCAGTGTAAAAGTTAGTTAATATATGTTGGACTGTTCTGTGTAAAACAGTACTCTATACTAGATACAGTGTAACATTTAGTAATACAAATGGCGTTATCGGACTCTCCTGTACTGAACAGTGTAAAACCATTTTCTTTTGATTTGCTTAAATATATACTTTTTGGAGGGTCATTGCTACACATCTATGACCACACATAATTGTCATTTTAGATATAATTATCCATAAATATAATTACATACATTTAATTTGTACATCATACACGTTATTTAATGAAATACAACAACACATCTTACTAAATATTTGTCAACTAGCTGTTCTGTTTTCGGCTCAGCGCTACAAAAGATATTTGAGTGATTTATAAGAATGTATGTTAGCGGACCTAGCCTTAATTCATCCAGGAAACCTTCAAGTTACCTTTCACATAGTGAAGTGAAATGGCGGATGACTTCATTGTAATTCCTCTAAGTTGTTCGTCATCACGACTGTCCAGATAGCGCAACTGGAAGAGAAATAGTATCCAAATAGTTTACGGACTGTGCATTATTTACTACAGTAGTACCTGTCTTCACTGACCCCTTGCCACGTGCAGACAATCTTTCAATGTACAAACTACCTTTGTTTAATTTGGTTGTCCATGCGATGACAGGACATCTGCTACCAGGACATCTGCTGGCCTGGATGCAGAGTTGTCTGTTGAAGCCAGGTACTACTGTATTCAATGAAGACTTACAGAAAGTAGCCGGTTCCAAATTTGTCTCGCAAACTGGGATCGAATAAATAGTAATACATTTAGTAAAGGGCCTGCTATGCAGCTTCGTCTAGTTTGCTGGGATGAGAACATATCAGACCTAAGAAGGTGGGTCATTGCTCAAAAGTCGGGAAACTTAATTGGCAGGAAATTCTCATCCATGTATATAGCAGGACAACCGCCGATCAGCAGGAAATTCTCAATCGTGAGTTTGATACCAACCCGCGATGGATGCTTTCTGTAACCCTAAAAGAGAATTTTAAATATTTGCGCTTCTATGTTCCTATATAAAATTGCATAATATTTTATTGAGAAAACAAACATAATGTTCCCTGCCAAAGCGGTGGCCTGGTGTTTTCTTTTTTTATTATTAAAACAGGAAATGGGGTGAGTTTCCCAACCAGTCATATCATTCCCCACAACATATCCTAAAGATCAATTTCAGAGCTAACATTGACTCGCTCCATAGCCCAGGGCGTGTCTCGACCTAGGTGTATACCCACACTGGAGGTAATGAGTGGCCAGAAACTGACTATGACTTAATGCTGAGCTTTAACAGCGCCGATCGCACAAGACTTGGTCCGATAGAAAACGGGGTCTAGGCTGGTCGAGTAGATCGGCAATCAGTGCGCCCGCCGGTTCCACTCTTTGGGGTTAATAGGGACCAGACTATCGGCGTTAATCAGACAGGTAGTTTGCACAAATTCAGATATATCCCCAAAATACCAAGTCGTTGGCTAGAATTTCCGGAATTAAAGTTGCATAGTCCGATGGTTTTGACTTTGCTAGTTTTCGAGCTAAATATATGAATTAAGTTAATTGCTATAATATATCCTACTTTAGTTTGAAGTAACCGTTACATTAAATTGATAAAAGAGATACCTGAAGTGAAAGCATACAACATTAATCTTGGCATGCATGTACACATTCTGACACTATATGCTTCAGCAGAAACAGGTTCTATTAAACTGACTTAGTATTCCCCTCTATGCAGCAACAACGCACCTGTATCTGAGTTCGATATGTAGAATCAAATCTAGATATCTCCATCGAACTATGGATTTTTAATCAAGCACATAGTTGGTGCCAGATTCCATCTTTAAATAAGTTTCTTCTTAAATTAGTGTCCGCTGGTTCCTCAGGCAGTTCCATAAATGTGATCAAATACGCCGAAAGTAGAATGTGTACCCCTCCCAGGGTTATCCATCAAGCTCACTTTGTACTTAAAAAAACACATGGTTTCTGTTGAGAAAACTCGCTAAGGTTCTTGCCACACCTGTATTTCAATTGGAGTCAGGGATGAGAACAGGTCAGACCTAAAAAGGCAGGTCATTGCCTAAAAGTCGGGAAACTGCCGATTGGTGGGGAATTCTCATCCCTGTGGGTTGCAGCGAAATTGTGCTAGCAAACATTCAACACTAGATAAATTACAACTTCCTGTATGTATGTGTACCAGTATGCGTCGTGCTTCACCGTTATTATAGTATGGCTAGAGAGGGGACTAGTGGCTGGGTGTACCTCAACTCTGGTATCTTAAGAGTGATTTTTCTTTGGCCAGGCCTACTTGTTATAGCCCTGTCACACTACGACGTATCTCGCCGGCGCGCCGCCAACGCGCAAAATCACTTTTAATCGTTGAGAGACGTCAAACTTTTCGGCGTTTTGTTAGCGTGCGGTCGACGTTGTGAAAAAAAAAAAAAGAAGAAGTTTGGTGCACCGCCCTGATATGACCTTAGATGTTGGTAGGACGTAAAACAACAGACAAAAAAAGCAACAGTTTGGCACAACGTGTGGGAACGAGCTTTTCACGCGCGCAGCGTTAGTGGAAAAAAGTATACGTACCTCCAAAGCGCTTCAAACGTTTCTCGACGACCCCCTAACCTCGCCATAATGTTGGCACCCACGCGTTGAAAGTTTTGTGCAAGCACAAAACTTCGCCGATTCCCTGACGCGTGCTGCCGACCCTCGCCGTAGATGAACGGATACCAACGCGCGCCTAACACTTCCAGACGGATCCCGACATTTCACCAAAAACTGACACACGCCGACATGCGTTGGCGAGAAACGTCGTAATGTGACAGCACCATAAGACACAAAACCACCCACCTTACCGGACTCGTACTGAACACTAATTAATTGTAAACCGACCGTTTTACTGAACAGTCAGCACAGTCACAGCAAGGCACTAACTTCACCAAAATGATCCGCATATGCTATACAGTCGTTATGCCAACATAACAATACCACCACTTACTTCTCAATTTGGTGAAGACGCTGCCTAGAGGCTACAGAGTTAGGAGAATAGCGATTTGGTTCCAACATTTTGTAACACTACATTCAAAAGTATGTTAAAGCTGTGACGAAAGGAACTAAATTTCCGAAACCAAAACACTTATCTAGATTTGATTCTACATACCTAACTTAGATACGGGTACACTTGTGAAACAATTGTTGCTGCATAAAAGGATACTAAAGTCACTTTAATAGAACCTGTTACTCCTGGGTCCGTATGCACCAATCGGGGTTAGGCTTAGCCGGAGTTAAGGCACTAGCCGCGGATAGCTACCTCAGGGTAGCGGGGGGTTTGAGAAATGTGTGAATCGGTATGCACCAATGTTTTAGCCGCTGCGGATAGCTAACCGTGAGTTTATTTATAGATTTGGGAATTCCCTCTGCGTTTGTACCCATATATCAGCTCAAATATATTAAATGCTATCATATTTAACAGAACTACACACGCACTAAGTGAAACTCTATCAATTCAACCCCAAATTCGAAGCGCTACCAAGGCCACCACCGCACTGTCGACGACATTAACATCCACATTTTCGAATCGACAAACACAAAGTAAACAAATCGCCGCCGCATCGACCTCGCTTTCGATACTGGCAGCGGTGGCGTTTGTTTACTGTACGCTCGTCGACTCGAAAATACAACTATCAATATCGCCGCCAATGCGGCGGTAGCCTCAACAACGCCTCAAATCCAGGGTTAAATTGATAAAACCCCACTTATCGCGCATGCAACTCTGTCAAATATGACCGCATTCAATAGATTGAGAACCACACACGCACACTAACCGCACCAGATAGGCCCGAAACCCACCTCACAAAGTGGTTTACCTTAGCCGAGGTTAACCCACCGCGGTTAGCGCTAACTCCGATTGGTGCATACCAAATTTTCACATTTAGACGTGCGGGGATACCTTAGCCGCGGTTAAGGCCCTAACCCCGATTGGTGCATACAGGCCCAGGGGCCGTATGCACCAATCGGGGTTAGGCTTAGCCGGAGTTAAGGCACTAGCCGCGGATAGATAGCCCCAGGGTAGCGGCGGGTTTGAGAAATGTGTGAATCGGTATTCACCAATGTTTTAGCCGCTGCGGATAGCTAACCGTGAGTTTATTTATAGATTTGGGAATTCCCTCTGCGTTTGTACCCATATATCAGCTCAAATATATTAAATGCTATCATATTTAACAGAACTACACACGCACTAAGTGAAACTCTATCAATTCAACCCCAAATTCGAAGCGCTACCAAGGCCACCACCGCACTGTCGACGACATTAACATCCACATTTTCGAATCGACAAACACAAAGTAAACAAATCGCCGCCGCATCGACCTCGCTTTCGATACTGGCAGCGGTGGCGTTTGTTTACTGTACGCTCGTCGACTCGAAAATACAACTATCAATATCGCCGCCAATGCGGCGGTAGCCTCAACAACGCCTCAAATCCAGGGTTAAATTGATAAAACCCCACTTATCGCGCATGCAACTCTGTCAAATATGACCGCATTCAATAGATTGAGAACCACACACGCACACTAACCGCACCGGATAGGCCCGAAACCCACCTCACAAAGTGGTTTACCTTAGCCGAGGTTAACCCACCGCGGTTAGCGCTAACTCCGATTGGTGCATACCAAATTTTCACATTTAGACGTGCGGGGATACCTTAGCCGCGGTTAAGGCCCTAACCCCGATTGGTGCATACAGGCCCAGGAGTTTGGAGGTGCATGTCAAAATTAAATTGGCATATTTGCAGTTCAACTATCGGCCAAGTTTGTCATTTAAATGAAGTTACTTTAAGCAAAGGTAAGATAGATTATAATGACCAACCTAATAAAGTAATATAATTATCCAATTTCTTCTTTTACAAGAACTCAACACCACCGAACTATGTAATTTTAAGCAGGTTCTTAAAAGAAAATACCATAAATTGACGGTGTTCGAAATGTGCAACCGAGATAGCCGAATCGATAAGGCTCGGAATTAACTAAATAGGATAGGGCCAGGACTGGTTTTCTCAGTGTCAGGATAATGTGACTGAGTGGAATATCGGGCCATAGTGCCAGTAGTCCAGTCTGTCAGTGGGATAGCACTAGAAAGACACCATGAGTTTGTCCTGTCACAAATCGGTGCTCGCCTCGATGTGCCCTCAGATGTTATGACGTAAAAACCCAAGAAACAAACTGTTCAGCCGCATGCTCAACGTTGAATAAGAATAGGGTTGGCCATAAGTAACAGAACTCTGTTCTTGGAGGGCGCGAATATAAGCAAAACGCCCATCAATACTAATCAAAGTGTGACAGGAGCAATAAATCGATATTGTATAGACGAGCCTCGCGCAGGCACAGCGCCTATATTATAGCCTCCTTTGGGACGATACCAATCCCGTACACAGCCTAGCGCTGCAACTATTCGCAAACACTCCCCTTATCTACAAGCAAATATATATGTGCATATGCAGATGATCCGCCATTTAACCTACAGATCCTCTTCTGCCTGATCTTGGCCCTATTGGGCCTCTAATGCCAGCTTGTTATGGTAAAAAAAGGAACTATTTCTTTGCACACGTATTTAGGTGAATGGAGCCCTGAAGTCATTCATATAATTGTGGGTGTCCTCTCCAATGTCTATCTAGCCTTCTCTCAAATATGTGACCAGCTTTTATCAAAGCAGCATGGTAACTAATATAAACACAGAGTACATAAACACGCGTAGGTATAAGGTTAACTGTGGCCGCCTGCTCAACTCAGTCCATTGTGCCAGCGTCACGTTCTACTAACAGTTTCACCACAACTTTCGCTAAAGTAGAAATGCACATAGCCCTCACTAAACCACAAAACGCCACATAAAATATTCACACACGCACGCACCCCAAAAAAAGGTTTCAAAACTGCTTGCCAACAGTATTTCACAGATCTGACATCACTTTACTTTGGGGGTGATTTTGCTGATGGAAATTGTAGGCGGAGATTTTCTTGCATTAATGATGCAGGAGTTACGCGCACAAGTAATGTAGACGGGTTAAAGAAGTGGGGGAGGGGGCGATAAGAAGAAACGGCCTGGTATTTATTCGCATGTGCTCTACTGTTGATGCATTACACCTTATCACCACTCGTCGTTACCAGTTACCCCAGTGCAGGACTCACCGGACTGGATACCCACTGTCCTGGCAAAGTGTGGGAGCACACATCACCTTTAGGCTCACGCCACTGCCGTGTTAATACGAGCACCAGCAGTGCCAACACACGGGTATTGAATGTGCGAATAGTGTATAGGAAATCTACTTGTAGCTGCTCCTCAAGTTCTCGCGGCAGCAGGCAGTTACAACACGAGTCATTAGGTATGTGCCAGGTCCGGTTACTAATTACATCCGCCAGGATTAACTTCTCAGATCACCGAGGACTCAATTTAACCAGTCGGGGGTAGTGTTGATTCCCGTGTTCCTCTTTAACACTATTCTAGGAGGGCACTACCGGGATAACATTAACAATGATGCTGTATATCCAACCCTAGTGAAGCCATTCAGTCATGCTCGGGGTCGGAGGGTGAAGCATACTGCAGACCGCTGCTACACCAGCACACTGCTAAATTCACGAACATGTGAGGGTACTGGAGCCAACATTTTTAATTCAAGTTGAGCGAATGAGTTGAGCGTCCGTTTCCCGTTTTGGTCATCATCATCATGCTGTCGGTCGCGATGCGACAAAGACTGCTTTCATTACTTGACTGTCGCTCTCCCTTGAGCTCTCTGTAACATTTCATGACAGCTGCCTGCAAAAGTGTTGAAGTGCTGCTGGCTTTTGCAAGTTACCAGCGGTACTCTCTCGGGGAGCAAATAGAGGTTTCACACTGGCAAGAACATGTCAAGACAGGCGCAAAACTATTTGTCCCTGCAGTGGCTGGTCGGGAGATGTTGGGAGTTCCATACATCAACCGCCCTTAATGCTGCCACAATGACATGGTTTTCTGTTTGGGGTTTGCTCCCTTAGCCTTTGGTTCTGTCAAGAACCTGTACCACAAGGCAGTGGTTTACAACTCTGCAGGGCATGGGCGTCACCCTCCCTGAGGTATTGCTATATACCTGCATACCTTTATGGAGATACAACCACAATAACAAACCCAACAAACTCAATGCATTGTCAATGGCCGTGAGCAATCTTCCCACAGAAAAAGTTAAATATCTATAAAACCACACGACCTAGACACAAACCGCTTGGAACACATATAGAAAACATGTTTAACAAAAAGGTGATATTAAATTGATAAGGTTAGGGTTCTGGATTTCTATAAATTTTGAATAAAACTGACGTTTTGCACTGCGCATACCGGCAAACTCAATGCATTGTCAATGGCCGTAAGCAATATTCATACAGAAAAAGTAAAATATCTCTAAAGCCACACCACCTGGACACAAACCGCTTGGAACACATATAGAAAACATGTTTACCAAAAAGATTATATTAAATTGATAAGGTTAGGGTTCTGGATTTCTATTAATTTTGAATAAAACTGACATTTGACACTGCGCGTACCAGCAAACTCAATGCATTGTCAATGGCTGTTAGCAATCTTCACACAGAAAAATTGAAATATCTCTAAAACCACACCACCTTGAAACAAACTGATTGGAATACATATAGAAAACATATTCAACGAACAGATTATATTAAATTTTTAAGGTTAGGGTTCTGCATGTCTATTAATTTTGAATGAAATGGACATTTTGCACTACGCGTATCGGCAAACTCAATGCATTTGTCAGGTTGTTTACTAGTTGATATCGCCACAATGGCCGCGCTTCCGTTTAATGACGTCACCGTTTTGGTAGGTCGTGGGATTCGAACCCACGGGTTCGAACCCTGGTCGATCCAAACCAGTGATATACAAAATTATATTTGTCACTTGCTAGCCAGGCGCTCTGCATTATTAGCACAGGACAAGGAGCAGTGGAATGAGGAAGACCAATTGTCCGCGATTGAAATTTACCCTGCTTAACCAACTAATGTACAAAAAAAAGAAGCACATTCAACACTTTTGGCGACACGTGCAAACACTGAGTGTAGCATATGCAAGCCTGACACCAAACCAAGTAGGTGACCATGTATTCCACGCGCCCAACACTGAACAGGGAGACCTCGAACAACACATGGAATATGTCACTCACCCAACACTGAACAGGGAGACCTCGAACACCACATGGAATATGTCACTCACCCAACACTGAACAGGGAGACCTCGAACACCACATGGAATATGTCACTCACCCAACACTGAACAGGGAGACCTCGAACACCACATGGAATATGTCACTCATTCCTGAATGATTTTAATTCAATATTAACAGGGCAATTCCGTTTTAATGATCATGGTGCTCAAACTAAAGTTGCATACCATACTCCGATGGTTTCGAACTTCTGCCATGTTGTTCAAATAAATATATTTGGCTGAGCATTATAATCTACTTTGGGAGTAACTCTGATTTAAAATTACTAACCATGGGGATATCTTAAGTAAAAAGATGTAAAATAATGTTGGGTGTGCACACCGAAATGATGGATCTTATAGGCTTGAATGACTTGCAGCAGTGACAGGTTCTATTAAATTTACTTAATATCCCTAGTATGCAGCAATAAATGTTTCATAAATACACCAGTATCTAAGGTGTATAGTAGGATCAAATATAGCCAAGTGCTTTAATTAAAACAAATTGCATGGCTTCATCGGAATTTACTATGTTAATGGTCGAATAGTTTAACCGTCTGAATCAATAATAGCTCATTTTAACCCGATTTCGATGTCTGCTTAGCAATCTGATATCAATAGATTTAACTCACATGAAATACAATCACTTGTCCATTATGAGGAGGTCTAGGTTGCTGTGTATTTACTCCAATCAACGGGGGAATTGAAAATAAGAACAAACTTAAAAAAGGCCTCCACACCCACAAGTCCTGCTCCAGTGTACAGGTTGCCATGGCACAACCTGAACTTGATACCTAACAGGTGATCAGAGCTGTATGTATAATGTAGAGGAGGTAGGGGTGTAAGGTGGGGGCTCTGTGTGTGTGTGTATGCGTGTGTGTGTGTGTGTGTGTGTGGTGTGAGTGTGTGTGTTCCCCCCCGTCGGTGTGTACAGTAACAAACCAGTTCACAATATGCACATACAAAACAGGCCACACAACCATTTAATATTGTTTATAATTAATACTTAAAGATTGATGGTTTCCACAAATGGTTAGTCGTTACCATACTAATTCCTCGTAGATCACATTTTACAACCAAATAGACACATAAAATCCAACAGGTTATTCTTAGTCAGGCCAAATGAAGTGAGCTCTTCAAATTACATTTAAAGCTACATAATCCGATGAAAGCATTAAAGTTTCGAAACCAAAACACTTACCCGGATTTGATCCTACGTGTCAAACTTATCTACTACTGCACACATTAAACATTTATGATCTATCAAGGATGAGAACAGGTCAAACCTAAAAAGGCGGGTTATTTCCCAAAAGTCAAGAAACCGCCCATCCAGAGGAAATTCTCTTCTCTGATTTATTGCAGTTTGGTGTCTATGTGTGCTCTGCTATATTAAAAAACAAACAAATAAAATATTTAAAATTAAAATGTACCCAATGGGTCATCCAGTATTTCGATCTACAAGGCGAAAATCAATGTTGCATGCTTCCACTGCTAATGTTAACCCTTTAACATAAAAGTTACTTAAAGTAAGGTAGATTATAGAAATCAAGCTAATATAGATCTAGCTTTAAAAACAATAAAGTAGAAACTCGAAACCATTGGACTATGCAACTTTAACCAAATTGTAAATATAATGTGCCTATGTACGTGATACATTCTAGCAACACCACTATACAGTGTACTACAACCACTATTACACTAATGCACCCCTGCTATAGGTTTCGTGAAAATCTCATTCCACTGCTCCTTGTCCTATCCTAATAATGTTGAGTGCCAGGCTAGGTAGAGGCAGGTATAACTCTTTTGTCGGCATTGGTTTGACTCAGCTGGGATTCGAACCTACCACCCACCCCATGTGAGAGGTCGCTTATTTCATTCGGCCATCCCCTCTGGTTATTACTTAAGTAAACTTAGTATTACAGAATCTAACCATAGCTTGCTGACTCAGCAATATTAGGGATGCTTGGGGGTGGGGGAAAGAAGAAATAAAAAGAGACATAGAATGGTTGTGAGATGGTAAATAAGCATACCGGGTCACCACAGGTATGTGAGTATGGTTGTCACAGCATGAGCGTGTGTACATATGTATGTGCACTGCCTGCCCACAGTCCAAAGGTTTCCGCACCCGTGGCAGTAATGTATGTGCCACCTACAAACCACAACAGATTCAGAGACAGTGTGAGAGTAGGCCTATTACTATAGGCCTACACACATCCCCCTGAAAACCACAACGCATGCTATCTTCGAGTGAGTGAGTGTGAGTGTGAGTGTGAGAGTGAGAGAGACAGAGAGAGAGAGAGACAGAGAGAGAGAGAGTGGGGCATCAAAACCCAAGGAATGTGACTATTATACATAACTCATTTTGTCGTGAATGTTACTTAAAGTTGGATAGTCCAATGAAGCATCAACATTTTAAAACACAAACAATTATCTAGATTTCATTCTACATATCTAACTTAGATCTATACGGATGCACTTCATTAGCATTTGTTTCTACATAGAAGCAAATACTGATCCAATTTAATAGAACCTGTTACTGCAGAAGCCTATGGTGTCAGGTTTGGCGTGCTTGCAAAAACTAATTTGACATGTTTACACTTGAAATATCTAAAAAGTTTGTCATTTAAAGCAAAGTTACTTCAAATTAAAGTAAGGTAGATAATAACAATCATTTAAATATATTGATCTCAGAAAAATGACAGAAACTCAAAACCATTGGACTATGCAACTTTAATACCCGATTCGACGGCTCACTATGAAGTCTATTATTGCGCCCTGTCAGTAACGAAAAGTGCACAGTTACAAACAACAATTTTAAAAACTTGTTTTTTTCCAGGAAAACAACCTGACCAACTTTCAGTGACCAACCACTATGCGCCTGTCTGGTTACGCAGAGGACGTGGCGTCCACGTCCTCCAATGACAGTGGCATAGGTTCAGAGCCGAAAATAAAGAAGCGGCTATCCGAGACGAGCCTGAGAGCAACCCCGATCTACCTGCCCTCTACCGGCGGGGTGCTGGTAGCCACCTCCACCAATGGGCTGCCAGGGTCGGCAGTGCCGGTGGCCACGCGTATCTCTGTGCCTGTGCCTGTGCCTGTGCACTCAGAGGGTGAACCCAAGCTGTCCGCCAAACTGCCCCCAATTGACGAGAATAACGGGGTCACAGAAAGGTAGGATTCATATGAAATCTGTCAACTTCAAATTCAGTCATTTTGCGCGAAGTACTAAAATAGGCCATTAAAGTTACATAATCCATTAGTTTGATACGCAGCGAAGGAGGAAGAGGAGGCGGAAATTAAGAGCACTTTATTCAGATTTCAGATTGCGAGGTCAAAGTTATACAGGCAATGCAAATGAATAAAGTACAATCATAAATCAATAAGAAATCCAAGTCAAATCAGGAACAGTAAGAAAAGTAGCATCGGGGGCAATCAATGTTCATCAGAGGAAAATCAGAGGGGGTGGGGGAAGCGGACGCCCCGAAGAGCCCTCCACCCTAGGAAGGGGAAGAGAGGGTAAGTAAGGGTGGGTGGGTGAAATATGGCAGGGGAGCGCTACTGGATGCGGCTGGAGGCAGCATCAGGCCCGGGTTATAAGGGCCGGGAGCAGGGGGGGATTACGTAACCCAACGGTCAGCAGCCGCGACAGGCAGGAGGAAGGGCACTCCTCCTCCGCAAATCAAACGCAATGCACACATTACGACCGATACGCAGCGAAGGAGGTGGTGGAAATTAAGAGCACTTTATTCAGAGTCTGAGGTCAAAGTTATACAGGCAATGCAAATGAATAAAGTACAATCATAAATCAATAGGAACATCAAGTCAAATCAGGAACAGTAAAAAAAGTAGCATCGGGGGCAATCAATGTTCATCAGGGGAAAATAGGACGCCCCGAAGAGCCCTCCACCAAAACGGAGGAGAGGGCTCGAGGGGCGGAAAGGCGGGTGAGGTACGAAGTCCAGGTGCCCTGTGCCATGTCTGACAGCGGGACGCCGCCACGCCAAAGGCTGTGGAGGGTGAAACTCTCCGGGGCTGACACTGAGATGGCCCGAAGGGCGCCTCGGCGGATGGCCGTGAGGGTCCAGCGGCCGGCTTGAGGGCATGATGAAGGCAGGGTCGCCCGGCCTTGCGGGGATGAGGGCGACCGAGGCGGTACTCTCTGTGGCGGAGTGGTTAGAGTGTCTGACTTTTGTTACAGGTCGGACTCCAAATCTGAAGGTCGGTGGTTCGATTCCCCATGCCCCCATCTCTGCCAATTTGGATTTCCACCGCTGTGTATAACTTACAGCGTCATCAAAGGCCAGTTGCTCTCATACCATATCTATGTGGTGTGGGAGGTTAAAAATCCATTGGGTCGGTAAAAGTGTAGACTCAGGCTTTCTATCGACAAACTGTCTAATGGTGAAAACAAGTCTATTCAGACTTATCTATGATAGGCAGTATAAATCTTCAAGAAAGTAGCCAGGGGAGGCCAGGATGAAGAGGGCGACCGCTCCAGAGAGATCCGTCTTGGAGCTCCGGAGGGTCACCCGGAGGTCGCCCTGACGTTGGCGTGGGTGATGATGTGCGGGCTGCCCCGACCCTTGGAGCTAGGGGAGAGGAGCTTGGACTGCCTCAGCATCCCATAGTACCCGAGGAGGAGGGCATGAGGTGCTCAGGCGTGAGCGGGGGCGCGCGGAACGTGCTCGCGACAGAAGTCTCGCGTGAGGCAGGCCTCGGTTCCTCCAAGTCGAGGGTGCCGATGTGGAGGCCGTCGACCGCAGCAACCTCCAGGGCGGTGTATCCTACAATCAGAGGCCCGGGTTGTAGGGGAAGTCGTCGTGGCGAGGGCCCAGGTATGAGAGCCTGAGGCGAGCGACCTCTGTCCGGGCCACCTCGGCCCAGGGTCCGGCGAGGTGGGCGTGACTCAGGGGCGTCTGCCAGGTCGAGGTCGGCCCCGGCGGAGGCCATGTTATTGGTATTCACGACCAAAGTGGCCCCCGCGACGTCGTCGGGGAGAAGGGTCCGGAGGGCCACGACGAGGTTCACGGCCCCGAGTTTGTGGATCGAGGGGAAGCGCGCATGGAACTCCCTAGAGTACCCTCGTCGGGGAGAAGGCCCCACCAGCGGTGAGGCGGGAGTCGCACTCTATGACCAGGTGGCGGACCTCAGGGTTGTTGTTGTTTGTTGTTGTTTTACATCCTAGCAGTGCGAAGGAGGTGGAGGCAGTTGGAGGCACGACAGTAGAGCGCGAACCGAGGGTGATGGCGAAGGCGCTGTAGCAGCTGCACAGGGCCATGAAGAGGCGGCCCATGAACTTGCTCGTGGGCAGAACGCAGCTGCCGACATGGTTGAGCCGGCTGAGGATGCTCTGGAGCTCATGGCACCCGAGGGTGGGATGGGTGACCCGGGCCTCGCAGTCGGCGATGATATCCTCGACTTTGTCGGGCGCGAACCGGTTCGTCATCGCCTCGCTATCGAGGGCGAAGCCGAGCCAGGAGAGGTGGGCCGCCGGCGACGACCTCCAGCCCGAGGGCGCGGAAGGCCTAGCGGGCCCTCAGGTAGGAGCACTCGCACCCGACAAAGTCGTCGACGTAGACGAGGGCGTGGAAGCCCTCGGGCCGCAGGATCCAGGCGACATCCACGGTGACCCGGACACAGGCGGCCCCCGAGGAGTGGCAACCAAAGGGGAGGGCGAGGTCCACGTAGGTCGCCCCATCCATGGTGATACCGTAGAGGGGGCAGGAGAGCGTATCGGCCGGAGCTGGCAGTAGGCCCGGGAGATGTCGGCCGTCCAGGTGTAGACCCCGACCC
Organism: Branchipolynoe longqiensis; assembly: GCA_030323885.1. Taxonomy (NCBI): domain Eukaryota; kingdom Metazoa; phylum Annelida; class Polychaeta; order Phyllodocida; family Polynoidae; genus Branchipolynoe; species Branchipolynoe longqiensis. Next base: position 69,629,933 of record CM059188.1, read on the forward strand.
CTTCCCGGAGAAGGCGGCGGCCCATGTCGACGATGCAGGGGAGACTAGGTGTGCGGGTTCCCGAGGTATTCCCGACGGGGGAAGCCGCCGTTGACGGTACCCCCGGGAGGGTAGGAGAGCTCGACGATGACCCGCCTCTTTCCAGCGTCGGGTCATCATCGGGGTGATGTGGAACAGACCGGCGAGGGCGGCCTGCGCGAGCTCGCACCGGACGAAGTCGTCCTGGAGGTGGCCCTCGTGCTCCCGGTGCTTTGTGTTAAGTGGGACGGGGGTGCTGGCGGAGTAGTTGGCCGGGAAGCCAAACTCCAGTAGGTCGACCATATCCTGGTCGGGGTAGCCCTGGAGCCGATCTCGACAGGTGGGGATGTGGAGGTCACGGAATGGTGTCCAGGGGGAAGGAGGGGTGGACCTCGACCATCCAGATGGCGAGGCTCTACTCCTCCATGGTCGCTTCCCCTTTCTTCACTGCCTTCCCCTCCGGTCCTCTCGACCAGGTTGTGGGGGAAGACGTAGTTCGCCGGGATACCTTTTCGGCGTCCGGTGTTCTGCTCCTCGGCGGATTCGAGGATCTCCCTGACGGCTTCCGCGGCGGAGGCAGGAGTGTGATCGGCGACGACCGGCGAGGCAACAGCTGGGGGCCGAGGAGGCGGAGCCGAGGTGGCCTGCTGGGGCGGCGCGGCGAGGGCGGTCTGCTGAGGCGACGGCAGAGGCGAGCGCCTCGACAATTCCGGTGAGGCGTTCCAGGGTCGCGGAGTCGCTCGACGGAGTGCGCCGTAGCCTGCATGCTGTTCTCCACTGAGGCAACCCACTGCGCCTCCTCGGCGGTGCGTCCCAAGGCAGAAGAGGTCGCGGAGGCGCCGACGGATCTCCGGTTTCCGTGACGGCCGGCCTCGTTCGCGGGCCACTTACGGCATTCTGTTGGCGCGTAGGCCGCCGATAGGCGAGTTGTGCAGGGTAGCGTGGAGATGGGAGCGCTACTGGAGGCAGCATCAGGCCCGTGAGCGAGGGGGGGGCATTACGTAACCCAACGGTCAGCGGCCGCGGCAGGCAGGAGGAAGGGGGGGTGGGGGCCACTCCTCCTCCACCGCGAATCAAACGCAATGCACACATTACGACCAATTTGTTTCCCAGTTATTACATCAGGTTGATAATCATAACCTCTAGCTTAGTGCAGAGTAACTTCTATAGAAATAAAAGCGAATGTGTGTTTATTCGTATGTTTGCAAAAAGACCCCACTGCCATACAATGATCTCAAATTGATTGTGATAGTTATCTTTTATTGTTTACTCCAATAAATTTTTTGTTCATTCAAATTAGTTTTTTATGGCTTTAAATCCTTAGTTATACGGACCAAAGACCCAAATAGCCCTCCACATGAGCCAGGTTTAAAGTTTGTCTATGATAATTGACAAACGTTGGAAATATTTGGAGTACAATTCACGATTGCTATGTTAATTAGCTCATTTTGAATAAAGGCATGTTTCAATATCCTTAAGGGGGGGATCTCAAAGGAACGAAGAATGAATATGCTAGTATGCAAAGTTAGGCACATGGGACCAAATCTAGGTAAATGTTTTGGTTTTAAAGATATGATTTTATTCGATTATACAACTAGACTTATTATTTTCGTCAGATTATATACCTTTAATCGACAGAGATAGCTTAATTATGAAAACATTGTAATTGCCTTCGGATCCGCTATTCTGTAAATAATTTCTGTGTGCTAAAACTAATTATGTTGAGCTGATGAGACTTTTAATACCACACAGTAGATAAGTTAATTAGGTGTAATCACCTGGCCAAAGAAATGGCAATATATATATATATATTCACACAGTATTTAATCAAAATTACATTAGTTGATTAAGCAGGGGAAATTTCAATGACGGACAATCGATCTTCCTCCTCATTCCACTGTTCTTTGCAATAACCTAGTGATGCTGAGCACCAGGCTAGGTAGCGACAAGAATCAATTTTAGAAAATATTTGGTTACTATCAATATCAAGATCAATAGTAATAAAAAGACCCCCGCCCATAAGGAAGATAATGCTGGATACAGGAATTAATACCACTAATGGTGAGAAATTATTGTTGGTGTGGGCTGGAGGGGGGGGGGGGAGGGAATAGAATTATCGTGTCGTCTTTGACTGTATGACATTTGAATAAATTTCTACCAGAAGTCTCGACAATTGTTCAAATACAGAATCCCACCGTTCCATCCGTCCCTCCCCAATCAACACTCACACACTATTTACCAGAATAATATGGAGATCATGGAGGTTGGTTGGTTATTGGAGTTTTGCATCCTGGCAACATCTAAGGTCCTATCAGGACGGAGATCACGGAGGAGCTGAAGACACTGTTTGAGCCAGTATAAAAGACTATGGGCAAGGGGGTATGAGCAAGAAAAGAAAAATCTAAGCAATGCATGTTTTGATTCCTTATCGATTCTCTTTTGTCTATCTGTAGTAATCTACTCTGAATAAAGCCCCGTGAAACATGCGCATCTGTCATGTTGGGACACGCACTTGTAGTTGTACCGGATATACATAAATAAAGGGAGAGTCAATAGGGATCGTGGTGGCATTGGGAGATGGGTGGTAGTGGTGGTGGTGGGGTAGGCTACCTGTAGGCAGGTAATGTATCCCACTCACACGCATCAGATTTGGACATGTTGACCACACATTTACCAACCAATGCACACAGGCCGCACCCAGACTATAGAAAGGACCCGTGGCAAGGGTTTTTACACTCCCTACAGACTATCAAACCATACGGGTCTGTGTCACATGTACAAATATATATTGAAAATTACTCTAGATTCAACTGCTCACTCATTATATATTAGCTCCATGTGCTTGTGAACATCTAGGAGGCCTACATGTATTAATGCTTATCAGTTCGTAGTTGTAATATACAATAAAACCTCTCTAAATCGACTGACCATGGGACCGACTTTAAATGGTCCATTTAAGGAGGTGGACGCCATCGGGAGTTTGAACAAAAATCGTTACAATGCTACCGTATGGGCTGTCGATTGGGACCCAAATAAAGCAATCAATATAGGGGAGTGGTTGATCTGTGGAGGTAGTCGGTTATGGGGATGTCACATTACGATGCATCGCGCAAATGTACGGCGATCAATGTGATTTTTTTGCCGCTACGTCGGGATACATCGTTATACGTTACGCGTGCGTTGGTATATGTCAATGTACGTCGACATATACGGCGGCGCGCATCAGGGGGTTGGCGAAGTTTTGTCCATGCCCAAAACTTTCAACATACGACAATGAATGGGTGCTTACTTTATGCCTACGTTAGGCATACGTCGAGATACATTAGACACGCGTTGGAGGAACGTTGTTCTTATGTTGCATTAATTGACTTTCGTTCCTCTGACTGAGAGCATTCAGTCCGCGCGTTGGCAACGCAACGCCAACGTTGTTCTAATGTATGGCCGACGTGCGGTTGGCATTTCTCCACCGTGTCTCGACGTATAGGGCGCATGTCTGGCACTCGCGTAAAGTATATAACTTTCGCAGACGTTCTACGAACGTGCCGTGAGCATTTTGCCGGTGGGTCGGGTGTCCCCTGCACGTTGGCATACGTTACTCACGCGTTTCGCTAACGTAGCATGCGCTGGGTGCACGCTGGCGCAACGCCGAAATTCACTGGAGTGTCATTGGACATGGGGTCGCTTTTGCGCTGGCACTACGCTATCATACGTTGTGCAACACATTTAACGGTCGCTAGTGGAACGTTAGGAGTGCGTTATGCCAACGCTAGGTAAATGCTGCATGCACGAGAGGCATCTTAGCCACACGTCGTGACAAACTTTAAAAAAAGTAGTTTTCTCTCTCATGCATCGACATACGTTACCACTACGTCGGACCGATGCTACGTTTATGTCCACTACGTTGAACCGACATCCAACTTCCCCCCCCCACCTCCCCATGTGCCGAAAGGTTTGACGCATCTCAACATAAAAAAAGTGACTTCATGCATTGGCAGCGTGTTTGTGAGATGCGTCGCAATGTGACAGGGCATTTACAGAGGTTGTCAAAACCATTAGGCCAAGTGATGGACAAGTCAATCGCCATGACAACTGCTCCTTCAGACACTGCTCATTAACAACATGGTGACACTAATCTCAACCCTCTGTAGACATCAGCACTGTGACATTTCAAGTGGGTCTCACACACCCGAATAAGGAGGGAGGGGTCGGAGTGTTAATTTGCAACCGACCGGTTTGTCATACCATACTGGCCTAATAAATACATGTGAGATGTAACAGATCATCTGCAACTGCACTTGCACACCCAATACTAGTTGACTTGTCCAATTGGTTTAGATACATTTTCATTCATCCATTATTATTATTATTAATATTATTAATAAAAGAGGCTCTCAATTATGGCTCTTTTACTTTTAAGACAATGCCATTATGTGAAGTGCGCAAACACATTAATTACATCAGGAGTTGTGCTTGGGTATACTTCTTTTTCTTTTTATATTAGAACACATGTATTGGTCACTGAAATGAAGTCAATGCATTAAAAAAGCACACGGTTTTGTTAGGTTGATCAAGTTGATGTGATTAAACTCAGTGATCCCTTGAGCCACAGTGCTGCCACCCAACGGAAAAACTTGGGAAAGCATAGAGGGAAGTAACACAATGCAAAACGACAGCGACAGGACCCGCATTACACCAATGCATGGGGTACACTTTCCATTTGTTGGCAGACTTTCCACTTGTAAAGCCATAACCACTTCATAACGCCTTCATTACCTTAAACCTAAGGCAAGCATATTTGCCCAGCAACTTACCTTCCCCGCCATACGCTGTGAGATGATGCCATTACTGGCGACCAGGGAATCAGCCAGCGTCGTCTTGCCTAAAACAAAAAGCCATAATCTGACAATGCGATTACAACGATGAGAAAATTTCCAGAAAATTTGGAATTTAAATGGTTGTTCCATTTTTGGTATTTAGATACATTCATGGATTAAACATATGGAGGGGGCGGGGGCGGATTTCAACCACAAACAATTGGGCTTCCCCATTTCACTGTTTCATGTTCTATCGTAGTTATGCTGAGTACAGGCTAGGTACGACAAGCATAAACTTTTAAGCTATTAGTTTGACTCACCTGAGGTTTGAATCCCACGACCTACCATATGGGAAATTGGAGTAACGGACATGTAATTAAAAAAAATATATTATTATTTAAAACAAATATTTTTGTTAAATAAAATGGGAAACATTTCTCTCGGGCACTGAGAACATGGAAGCGGAGGCGGGATAAACATGGCTTTATTCCGGTGGCAGCCCCTAGGAGGCATTAAATTATCTGTATCATTGCTCTTCTCAGAGAGCTGAAACCGACAGAAGGCTATATGAGACTGTCTCAAAAGGTGCTAAGCAATATGGGCCAAAACTTTGTCCATTGTAACGATCAACCTACTATCTACTTATGCATTTGTTCAGGATAAACTGATTCGTCTTTTACATGGTGTTTCATAATCCCAATAGAATTCATATTGATTTGAAGCAAATGTCCTTGTGTTTTCAGTGTAACCGTTACAATGGACAAAAAAACGAAGAGGTACCACCTTTTGAGACAGGCTCATATATATGGTGAGCAATATGCGATATGAGACCAGGCATTGCAGGTACAATACAATTGGCGGAGTAACGTGCTGGGATGGCAGTAATTACATGAGGTTAAATGTCTGTAATTTATATTTTTTAAATGTGTATAAGAATTATATGAATGAATCGCAGTGGTCAGTCGGAGTGGGCGGTGAAGACTGACCAGCATGACAGAGGCAAGGGGCAAAGCGGAGAGGCGGGAGGTGAGGAAGAGTATGATTGGTGGATGTGCTGCCAGTAGGGAAAATAGGAAGAAGAGGGGCGGGGGGGGGGGATGCCATGACTGTGGGTGGTTTTTCGGCGGGTTGTTTCCCCCCCACTCCCACCAGTGGGGGTAAGGGGGGCGGCTTGAAGGCTTCACGGCTCCATGCACCCCAGGAATGACCACAAATGAGCATCCCTGCTCATTCCAGCCAATGACTAGACATCTGCGTGTAATTCTTGCTTACCATGGTCGACATGCGCTAGGATGCATATGTTGCGGATCTGTGATGGGTTTCGCTGCAACGACTGCAGATGCTGCAGTGTTGTAGACCGCATGCTGTATCACCTGTAGAAGAAATATCATTACTTAATTTGGAAGTAATTTATTTTCATAACAAGGTGATCAGTAACAGATGCACAAAAGTTAACATTTCTACCTCCTATATATGGTTTAATATTAATAAATGTGATGGTCAGAAGCAAATGTTCTCAAAAGCTTAGTTAGTAACGTTCAATACCCCTGTGATTGACGTGTGAACTGTTCTATGTATAACCTGTTCTTGTAATTTACTGTCCCTCCGATGACATGGGTTCAGTTGCTATGTCAGGAAAGCGTTAGTTAGCTATGTGCACATTGCAGTAAAACGCCTTGATCGCCACAGCCCTAGTCGCGTGTCGATTACAACTACTACTGTCACAAAAAACATTCAAATTACCATAACGTGCACAGCGTTCTGTGGCTTTGTGTGCAGAGATAATTAAGTGGTCTCAGTTTGATTACATAGTTGACATCTTGCTCCGAAGTGTGCCATTTGAATTAATTAAATCGACCACTGTGAAGTCCTTGTTAGTTTAGTGTACAAAACTAGTTGCCGATTTTACCCAGAAAGTTGACTTAAGACAAAAAAACTAGTTGCCGATTTTACCCAGAAAGTTGACTTAAGACAACTGAATGTAAGTAAAATAATTGATGAAATCTACCATATAAATTTATTCAATCGATTTGTGATGTGCACAGTGAATTTGGAGGAAATCTATCGATTCTCTCATTATGTTTGTCCTCGCCCAAAAGTACAAGTCAGCTGTGGAATGGCCCAATCGGATCGGCCCACCACCCCCTTACATACTTCATTTCATGCACAACCGAATTTCTTCATAACCGGCATTAATATATATTATATAGGTCGTTCTCTAAGCTGGGTACCACTAGCTAGTCAAATAATTATTGTTGCCTCTATTATTAAGTATGTTAGTAGGTAGTGGCAGCCAAAATGTTATTGTCATTTTTAAACTAGGAGTTTGGGTCTATTTTAAAGAACTAATCAATACAAACAGAATTTTAAAAGAATTATGTTAATATCTCAAATAGTTTTTGAGTTATGGCCTTCAAAAGGTAGAAATTGTAGCATCCCTAAAAATCATGTAAAAATCAATTACATGAGCCAACTTTGGCACCCAACTACACCATGAAATATCAAAGGAAAATCTTCATAAACGAGGATCATCTTTATTTATACCTAGAGAAGCAGCACACAAATTTCCTGAGCCATCATCCAATAAATATGAGAAGAGTGCTCTCTCAAAAAAGGGAAATTACACAAAAGTGTATTTGTCCAATTACATGGTAATTCAATTATATACCAACTTTGAGTCAACAGAACTTCATTCCAAAATATCCAGTAAGTGTCATTATCAATAATTTACAATGACCTGTACACAGAGAGCATAAATTCTTTTTTTCACGGTGATCAAATTATATTCAATGATGATATGGTGCCCTAAAAATGGGGGAAAGACCATTTTGGCAGTTGCGGACTTATTCTTATCAACTAAATACTTTTTCGACATTCAAACAAGAAGTACAATCGAGGACTCATTTAAAAGATGAATGAATGTATTTTATTTCAGTATAAAAATGCTAAAATTCTAGTGTAAAATAAGGCAAATTCTGAGCATTTTTCAGATTGATGGGCAGAAACATGACAGGCTGCCACTACCTAATGTTAGTAATACTATATATATACATAGATCAAATACATGCATTTTATATATCCCACACAATTTATCAAAAGTTTTGTGCTAAAGTGAAAAATTACATATTTACATCAAAAGTGACACAAACTTTTTTTACCCAACTTTGTCTTTGTAAGACAGAATTTTGTTTGCTTAAAGTTCCATGGTCCGATGGCGTTTGAAGTTTTATATAATTTTTTAGATAAATATATCATATTGATCGTTATAACCTACTAATCATTAGTCCTGAGTAATTTTTAGGAAAAATGGATAGTTTTGAAACAATTTGAGCTGAAAGAACCCAAAATACTTTAGACAAGCTTTCCAAAAGTCCTCTAGCTTTGACGCATATTGACATCTCGCGATGATCACGTGATGTTGGACGAGCTAATTCAAATGTAGCCTGGTCTCTTGCACCATCAGTTGTTTGCTGCAAGGTCTGATGAAGCATAATTTATTTGGTCAAAATCAAACCACATAACGTTAACATTTGATCTCATTTTTCCAACTCAGATGGGACAATGTTAGACTGAAAATCTGAGGGTACCCAGTTTTTTTGTGTGTGTATTCTTTTTGTACATCAGTTGATTAATGTTGCATGGTCCGAGGGTTGTACATCAGTTGATTAAGGAGGGGGATTTTCAATTACAGACAATTGGTATTTCTCATTCCACTGCTCCTTGTCCTATCATAATAATGCCAAACCCCAGGTTAGGTAGCAACAAGAATCAATTTTTAAGTCATTTAACTCAATTTCTAAGACAATTTTAAAGTAATTTAAGTCATCCCATGACCTACCAAAAAGGGAGTGGGCATTCAATGCTTTTGGCCACCACTTCTACTTTATAGTTAGATTGAATTCTGTTCTGCCAGCTATTTTTTTATATTTACAGATGCACAAATACATCAATAATAAATCAATATGTGTACCCAATTTGATTAATTCTATCTTTGGAATTAACTATGGACTAGTTATTAATGATGTAAATTCAAGAAATACAATTAAATATGTATTATATTAAAAATATATATATTTGTTTGTTGTTTTACATCCTAGCAACATCTAAGGTCATATCAGGACGGGTACCGACTTGTGACGGTGCACACTCCTGGCGACTTTATAGTGCTGCCCCACTGGAAGACCAGGCCAGCAGCACCATGACCTGATATCCCACTCAGTCACATTATCCTGACTGAGCCAACCAGTCCTTGCCCTATCCTAATAATGCTGAGCGCCAGGCTAGGAAGCAACAAGTATCAATTTTTAAGTCATTTGGTGTTGGTGCACGTTGAAAGTTTTGTGCAAGCACAAAACTTTCGCCGTATATGAACGAATACCAACGCGCACCTAACGCTTCCAGACGTCTCGCCAAAACCTGACATGCATCGCGCCATCGTATGTGATTTTTGGCCGCTATGTTGGTATACGTCAACGTTCGTTGAGATACGGCATCGCACGTCGGCAAAGTTTTGTGCATGCACAAAACTTTCGACGTGTGGATTTTACGTCCGCCGTACATTATGTATGCGTTAGGCGTATGTCGATGTACGTTAGACAAACATTGTTCACTACGTTGCTGACCTATGCTAAAGGCATTGGGAATGTACAGTCCACGTACTGACAACGCATGGATAACGTACGCCTAACGTACGTCTAGCACTTCTCCAGGGTGCCTTGACGTATGTAACGTAGTTCTGGTGATCGAATAACATATATAACGTTCATCGGTGTTCTGTGAAGTACCATGAGTGTAATTCGAGCATTTTTCACCGGGAGGTACCTTAGCCATATGCTATGTATATGTCCAACTTTGCCCCCCATGCCAAAAAGTTTGATGCTTCTCGACGTAAAAAAGTGATTTTACACGTTGGCCACGCGCTTGCGAGATGCGGCGTAATGTGACAGGGTCTTTAGATTAAGAACAGTATGAATGAATCAGGCATCAGTGTCAGTGAAAATGAAAAGTAGTTTGTTTGTTGTTGTTTTACGTCCTAGCAACATCTAAGGTCATATCAGAACGGGTACCGACTTCTGACAGTGCGCAACACACGTGACCCATGATTGTCTTGTATTATCGCCCACATTCAAGATCAATTTTGTCGTAAACATAGACAGAATACGATAGGGTTTTAACATACGATCCTCTTAAAATATATATTTGATCAAATTATCGCAGTGTCATACAGCAATTTCCACTTTGTCAGACAACCAACACACATTCTTCCGATGAATGAAAACATATGGCAGAGGAGGTAAACAACGACTTGAACGAGTCACGACGGCGCTACCCAACAACCTCGTCCTCGACAGAGAGAAAATAGTTATTAACCCATCTAGAAAAACTCTAGATACCAATTAATTAAACAACCCGTACTCACGGTATTGTATGACGAAGCTAGATAATCAGTTTAATCCATCTAAGTAGACAACATTAGTAAAACTCGCTTTAGTTTTCCAAACTTGCGCAAGAGGATTTAAGCCGCTTGAGATCTCGCGTGAGTTGTGGATTTAGCTCCAAGCAGAACCTTGCTTCCACGATGAGAACAAACGTACGAGCACTGTTCATTTGCAGCGCGCACCACTTGACCTAAATTCAAGTTGGACTAGTCCATTTTCTATGTATGTGTCAGCTTTAATATACACATATGTATATATACTTGCCTTGGTTACCAGTTATTGCCCTGCCGGCTTATCATATATAGAGACAAACCGAAATAATAGTTACACATGAAAATTATATAATATCTAACTAAGTGTGGATGTATTCAATACAATTGTGGAGGAATGGTGTGACCTGCTACCCCTCTCAGAATTAAGTTTGTTGCCAACCGTCTACAATACAAACAACGTCGGTCAGCACCCTAGCGACGTCCGCGCTTTTGCATAACACCGCACCTATTGGGGAGATATTGCAGACGGATTAGTGTCAGTTTTCCTAGACTATTACTTCAGGTGAACGGACATTAGGAGACAGCCCCGACAAAAAGCAGGATGACCAAAGTGTGCATATGTCAGATTTGTACATGCGGGTAAGTTGGATAATCGAACATATTGCCAACGTCTTCTTTTCAAACGTCATTGTGACATTGATCAAATCCTCAAATGATTATTGCTGCAACAAACATGTGCCTTATCATGTCATGCCAATGATTGTGGTCAACTATATTCTAGATACTCACTGATGCATTTCCAATCTGACTGTTGACAGTGAGAGGGCGATTTGAAAAAGTAATCAAGTTACCATAACACAGTCACAGTAGAGGTGCTGCCTCTATCTTAGACTTAACTGTTCATATATGACATGTACAGTTGTGGAAAGCAAAGGCCAAAGCAAACCACGCCCATTTAGCCATTAACTTGGTGAAGTGTATAAAATAGATTACAAAATAAATTATTTGTATGGACTACGGGTTCCACACACACACACTATATTATAGTATATATATACGGTTGGTCGGTTGTTGGAGTTTTACATCCTGGCAACATCTAAGGTAATATCAGGACCGGTACCGGTCACTTGTGACAGTGCGCACTCAAGACAACTTGTATAGTGATGCCCCACTGGGAGACCTGGCTGCCAGCACCATTTCCATTACCCGATATCCCACTCAGTCACATTATCCTGACACTGAGCTAACAAGGCAGTGTCCTATCCTATTAATGCAGAGTGCCAGGTTAGGAAGTGACAAGTATCAATTTTAAAGTCATTGGTTTGACTCGACCGGGAACTGAACTCACGACCTTCCACACGCGACGCCCACCCTCTACCGACTAGGCCACATCGCCCGGTCAACATTATATATATATATATATATATACATATATATATATATATATATATTATATATATATATATAATATATATGGGGGATTGTTTCACAAACTTTGCAATTGCTTTTCATTAAAGTTGTATAGTCCGATGGTTTTGAGCTCCTGTCACTTCTCTGGGATAAATATATTAAAATGATTGCTATAATCTATATTACATTAGTTTGAAGTAGCTTTTATCTTAAATGACTAAGTTTTGAAATATTTGAAGTGCAAGCATGTAAAATTAGTTTCGGCAAGCATGCCAAAACTCTTACACCATAGGCTTCACCAGAAACAGATTCTATTAAATTGCCTCAGTATTGGAGATATATTGGAGATCTATAATGCAACATCCCACAATAGACCAACCATTTAAATTATGAAATTGCAACACCCAAAACTATTTTCAATTCCCATTCACAGTGGAAAATGAATATCATTTAGTTGACGTCAATAGCAGTGGCTATTATTTTTAAATGGGTGAAGCACAGGACTTGTACGATACACACACATGGAGACAGATAAAGCTGAATTGGCTTTATCTGGTTTTGGATAACAAACTCTTCGTTATGCGGCGGTGTTCCATGAGAATTAAAGCTGAATTATAATTATATCTAGACTTGTCAAGTTTATTTGTTGGGGTTTTACATCCTGGTAACACTGGCTTAACAATAACAGCATTAGAATGTACCATAGCTGTAAGCTCACCTAAACAGCTTAGATGTACATATTATATTTAGGCCTATATAGTTACAAGCTGAACTCTGGCCAAGGCCAGTGCATCTTTCGGCCGACTACACCAGAGACTCTGGAACAACCTCCATGTGTGTCAAAGGCAAGATCTACCGTGCAATTGTGCTATCCACCCTACTATACGGAGCCGAGGCCTGGACAGTGTACAGACGACAGGTAAAAAAGCTGCATGCCTTCATGATGCGACATCTGCGTCCAATCATGAGGCTAACCTGAAAGGATAAGGTGACAAATAAGGAAATACTCAAATGGACGGGGCTGCCCTCTATGGAAGATCTTTTGATCAAAAAGAATCTCCAGTGGACTGGACACCTCATGAGGATGTCGTCAGACAGACTACCAAAGCAAATCCTCTATTCTCAACTGTCTTCTGGTTAAGAGAAACCTGAAGCTGAGAGACATTAAGACCGACTCATGGACATCACTCTCACAGCAGAGAGCTAAATGGAGAGCGGCAGTCAAGTAATGAAAGCAGTCTTTGTCGCATCGCGACTGACTGCATGATGATGATGATGATGACATAGTTATGGGTAGAGACTATCGACAGTACACAGACATGGCGACTTTATAGTGCTTCCCCACTCGAAGACCAGATCATCAACACCATGACCAATTTTTAACTCAGTCACATTATCCTGATACTGAGCTAACCAGTCCTTGCCATATCCCGAGCGCCAGCTTAGGTAGTGACTAGTATACATTTTGTAAGTCATTGGTTTGATTCGACCGGATTTTGAACATTTCCGATGCTCGCCATTTACACTAGATACTGCAGTTGTGGGTGGGGGTGGGGGTGGGGAGGAGGGAGAGGCAAGCTGCATATTTATCTTACTTATGTACCTTGTATCTCATTTATCTTCTTTATATGTTATGCTTATTTACCCACTTCCTCTGTTCTACCCGTTGGTTGGTTGTTGTTTGAGTTTTACATCCTAGCAACATCTAAGGTCATATCAGGATGGGTACTGGCTTGTGACAGTGCGCACTCATGGCAACTTTATAGTGCTGCCCCACTGGGAGACCAGGCCGCCAGCACCATGACCTGATATCCCACCCAGTCACATTATCCTGACACTGAACGAACCAGTCTTTGCCCTATCTGATCCCTGCCTAGTAATGCCGAGTGACAGGCTAGGAATCGACAAGTATCAATTTTTAAGTCATTGGTTTGACTCGACCAGGGTTCGAACCCACAAACTCATGGGTTTGGATCCCCCGATCTCCCAAAACAGGGGACGGACCTCAACTCATTTGGCCACCCCGATTCTATCCTGCTCTATGACTATGTATTTCCAAAACACCGGGTGCGGTGACCGAATCGGTAGAGTGCGGACCTCGCGTGCGGGAAATTGGGAATTTGGTTCCCGGTCGAATCAAACCAATGACTTATCAAATTGATTCTTGTCGCTTCCAAGCCTGACACTCTGCATTTATAGGATAGGGCAAGGACTGGTTAGCTCAGGACTACATGGTGCTGGTGGCCTGATTTCCGAGAGGAGCAGTACTATAAAGCCACCATGAGTGCACACTGTCACAAGTCGGTACCGGCCATGATATGACCTTAGATGTTGCCAGGACGTAAACCTCCAAAAACCAACCACTTCTATCTGCGGGTGCTTACCTGAGTCTTGTATATCAATGTTCGCACTACAAATGTCATGTAAGGCTACATCAACGATCTGGATTTTATGCCACATCACCACCTGTCATATTACTTATTAGTTCTTGATTTATTGGTATGACTATACGATGAAGACACGAAACACACTGCGTTGCCAATTTTAGCGTCCATAAAACCTCTCGGGCCTTGCCTGGTCCTCTGGGGCCGTATGCATGAGCCGATGTTAGGGCCGTAACCACGGTTTGGCTGGCTCCACATGGCTAACGGTGGAAAATCCATATGCATCAACCGGTGCCAGTGCTAGCCGCCGACCGTAGCCTAGGATAAGCTACCCCAGTTTCAAATCAAGTGTAACTGCAAGCCGCGCAGGTTAGTGTGCCGGCCGCCAATATATTAGAGCCAAATCTATTCAATGCTATCATATTTAACAGAATTACATACTCAATAAGTGAAATTTGATCAAATTAACCCTAAATTCGAACCGATATTAACGCCGCAGCTACATCGGTGGGGATATTAATATTGTCGAATCGACAAATGTAAAGTAAACAAATCGTCGATATCCATACTGTCGAATATCAACAAAACAGATCGCCGCCGCCGCCACATCGGCGGCAATATATTAGGCCCAAATCTATTCAATGCTGTCATATTTAACAGAATTACATACGCCATAAGTGAAATTTTATCAATTTAACCCTCCGCATTGGTGGCATTATTCATATTGTCGAATCGAGGGAATTCCCAAATCTATAAATAACTTCACGGTTAGCTATCTGCCCCGGCCTGGACATTGGTGCATATGGCTTGACCTAATTAACCAAGGCCCTCCTAGCCGCGGATAGCTACCCCAGAGCTAGCGTGTAGCACCGGCTACGCATAGCTCCAACCCATGCATACGGCCCCTGGCCAATGTTTTAGCATAGGTCGCCACTGTGGTCGTTTCTTAGTGGATGCACTTAGACGGCACCTAGCGGCCACGATGGGTACTGGTGCCCGACTGATCGAGGGCACGCCACATGTAGATTAAATGCCGGTGTAAACCACTTTGGGTTTAAATCAGCAAGTGTTGCACGTTGGCAACGCATTAGCCCAGACCTATACTGCTGGTGTTGACTTAACAGCATGTAGAAATGCTCACCCATAGCGTTAAGCTCACCTAAGCAACTTAGATGTACATGTTATATGTAGCCTCACAGTTAACTGTTCTGCCATTACGACTTTATCCTCTCACGGTGCATAATAATTGGCCTTGCACAAAATGGTTGAATTCACAAGGCAAGATTTTCAATACAGAGAATTACATATATTCATTATTTATTATAAGCTACCTTTTTCGATGACAGCATCAATTGTTCTAAACCAAACTACTTTCCTAGATTTAATAATTGTTTTTGCATAGAACTTAGAGGGGAGCACTAAGTCAATTTAACAGAACCGGTTCATACGATACTCTATGGTGTCCAGCATTTTGATGTGCATGCCAAAATTAATTTTGCTTCAAACATTTCCAAAATTAGCCATTTATAATAAAAGTTACTTCAAACTAAAGTAAGGTAGATTGTAAGGAAGAAAATGAAATCTACCAGACTATTAATTTAGCATCTAGGCCAAGTACAACCAAATAAGTCTGGAATTGCAACTAATGACATATTTGTATTCCTATCCTATATTCATTAACTCATTAATTATGCTCATATACGTATATAAAGAAAGTTGGTAAATTACTCTAATAAAATAACACGCACGATTTAGTATTATAGATATATATACAAATAATTTAGTAGCGTTTATTCATCAAAATGCTGTAGTGAGTTCCTGCTGAGCAGGGCAGGGTGTGTTGCCACTTTAAGCACATTAGTCTATTTAATCTTTCTTGTTGGTTTCTGTCTGGTATCCAGGTGGTTCTGGCGGGACTATGCCGCTTTTCAAATAGAGCCAAGTACATGTAGGTAGATTAAGGGTGTGTGCGTGCGTGCGTTATGCCTAATTTATATATGTATTCAATTCAATTCAATACTTTATTTCAGACTCAGTATTATGGTAGTTACATAAATTGGTTTATAGTAGGTACATATCAAAATAAATGTGAATAACATACAAGTAATACTATGAAAACTACAATAATAACTATTATCAAAATGTTGGTCTACATACAGTAGTTTGTACCGATGTATACATTCGTACATATACACATATTTATACGAATATATAAATATATATTTGTATCAATGTGTGTATACATAGAGTATAACCCTGTTATAATGCGATCATTCAGGTCCATATAATGTGATCGCGAAAAAATTGGGGTCGCATTAAATCAGGGTTCACTTTAGTGAATTACCTTTGAATTAAAGAATTCTGAGTCCAATGAATCATCGCGTTATATCCCAATTTGCGTTATAATGGTGCTTCACTGTATATGGGTTCTTCTTCAGTGCTGGTCCTAAAAAAGGGGAATCGGAGGTCAAAACTGAAATATGTTACAGCCTATCCCAATTAGGCTTGTTGTGTTCCACATACATCCAATTTTAAGACACAATTTAAAACAAAAACAATTTGGACCCCGACTGCAAGTCAGGGTGGCTTCAAACATGACCAAGTGGAGAATGTTATGCGTGTTACGGCCTGACACAAAAACCCTCCTTATGTAATATTTAGAACAAGACCCTTATTATTTCCTAGTTAGATTTTGAACAGCAGTCACTAGGAGTAACTAAGTGCAATTTTATGAGTGTTCGTCCACTTGAGAGTAGAACAGAGAACATATAAAATTGTGACACTGAAACATGTGTTATATGGAAAGGAAAAGTTGTTCCTTCATGATGAAACAAGCACCACAGATGATGAAAATATTTATGCTTATTAGTTTTTGATGCTGTGGACATATTTTAAAGCAATCTCGGAACACTTCCCTAACTTCTGATGTTCTTGGAATTGTAACACATGTTTCATGTAACATGTAATGCATGTTTCATGTGAACTCAATAATGACTTAGGTTAGACACTGCTAATAGCATGCAAAAAATGTATTTGTTCAGGCCATTATTTGTGCACATTACATGTATGCAAATATTTATTTTGAGTGTTATAAGTTTTCTTATGTAGAAAAAGATATTCTGATGACTTAGAGGATGGAAGATGACAACAGGTGAACGCATGATAGCATGATAGCGCAACATCCTGTTTATGACTTGACACCACATCATCAGTAGGTGTGTAGATGCCCATGGTATATTTGAAAATCATGGTGCGAAGAGATTTGATCCATTATTGGATTTTGTATCGTGAAATGAATTTTCGCCGTTACGCGTGTTTCTTCTTCATCAATGTGTGACAGGCCACACTAATAGCATCATAGCACAACATCCCGTTTATGACTTGACACCACATGATCAGTAGGTATGTAGATGCCCACAGTATATTTGAAAATCATGGTGAGAAGAGATTTGATCCATTGTTGGATTTTGTATTGCGAAATAAATTTTCGCCATTACGCGTGTTTCACCCGTGACACAAAGTCTTTATTTCACTTTTAATGCATCTTAGGAAATAATATTATAACTTTTGTGTTCAGAACTAGGCATCTATGCTGCTATGCTATCTAAAGCAGCAGGGTTTTTCCTGGCTTGCATGGTTGGATATTGTGAAAATTGAAGGTGAACGCGTGTTTCATGACATGACATCTCATGAAACACGTGTTATGCTCACTTTCAAGCATCGTTGTTTTACATACAGACACTCAACAGTCCTAAAATTAGTTTTCTGACATTTTTGCATGTTACAACTTTGCAAATAAACTAGCTATGTTTGAATATTTTGGTCTACAATGAAGTAGTTTCCAACACAAGCAGTACAGATTCACCATTCCCATTTTTAGCTGTCATATTTGTGTGACAAATGAATCTATTTTTGCAATAAAAAATAAACCAAACATTTCTTTCTCACTGGATTGCTGTCATTGCTTCTTTGGGGTATAATGAAAGGAATTTTCTTCATTTGGTATGAAAAGGAGAATTAATTTAGACGAAAACAGTTACAATGTGAGGGACCAACCAATTAGGACCAGCACTGAAGAAGAACCCATATATAGAGAATTTATATATCTACATATATATTCATATATATATATATATATTCATATGAATATCTACATATACGTATATATCTTTATATGAATCATTTGGATAAATGCAATATATTTATAGATTCATTTAGATATGTGCAATATATATACATATATATATATATGTATGTATGTGTGTGTATGGTATATGTATCGTGAATCAATTTATTACAAACGGCCGATGTATTCTGACCGCTATTTAACAATTAATGCGAGTAATGTGTTTGCACAATGCTATGGGAGAACAGGGGACATAGATATAACATGTACGCGAAATTAAGCAGCACACCTGGCGAAAACTACTAGGAGTAGTACGCGTTAACGATCGTGGTCCAATAGTGCAGTTGTACACCTAACCGACAGGCAGGTATTCCTTCGAAACAGGTATGGCTCAATAAATTATGTGAGCGAGAATGTTCAACAACAAAATATATGTATGAGCCACCACCAATTTACAGTGTGCTTGGCATCAAGTGGACTACTACTACTAGTGCTAAAAGTCAAGGTTGCATAGTCCGATGGTTTTGAGTTTTTATGTTTTTTTTATATAAATATATATTAATATGATCGTTATAATCGATCTTACTTTTTAGCTTGACGTAAAGATGCCATAGGCTTTTCAGCAACCAGTAAAATGGTCTATTAAATTGGCTTAGTATTCCCTTCTATGCAGCAACAAATCTGTAATAAGTACACCGGTATTTAAGGTTGATATGTAGGATCAAATCTAGGTTAGTGTTTTTGTTTTGTACATTTGAACTATGCAGCTTTCAGTAGGCAAATATGCACGTATCAGTTTTTATTTTTAATGATAACAACTGAATGAACAACTGTTAATGTTAAAGGCATGCGCCCTACCACATGGTATTAGTAGGCCTACTTGTTTCTAACACTTAGTAACGGACAATTTTGCATCTAGACCAAATTTGTCCTATCATAAGAGCGAAAATTGAATGAAAGAAAGGCAATTTCTACTTTGTAAAAGAAATCCGCACATGAACGGCTGGGATTCGCTGATCGCAGGTGTAGAATCACTTAAGACAGGTACTACACTAGTAGAGGAACATTCGCAGCACTAACTTGCTTCATATCTATAAGAAATACCAAAGCATTGTGCGTTATCGTAGCTCCAATACAGAATATAATAATATTTAGCTATACATAGCAATCTATACTACAATAGTACCTGTACTAAATGAGGCTTGTCAGGATTCCATTCCCAGCGAGGATCGGTAAACGGTGTTACACACCTTTCTGTTAATGTTATTGTAGAATGTCACCACATCTATTTAATTTGATTATAAATAATTCAAAACCAGACACAGATAATAACTTTTTTGGGCTAATAAATTTATTAATCAGGCTTAATAAATTTTTACATCAAGCCTATTATGCCTACCACTTTTTGAACACTATTACTTGAAGCTCATTCTCATCAGAACAGATGAGATTATTTGCTTTTATCTACTTCTAAGTTCACAGGTAGTACAACCGTGAGAATACTGTCTGAATTATGTAAGCATTACTCATTACTTATGTGCAGGTCTCATAATATTAAGGTTATCATTCTAAGCAGTAAGCAATATTTTCTTGAAGGTCAGTCAATGATGAATCTTGAAAATGAAGACATTGGGCAGCAGCTACATGATGGATCACGGTCACACAGGCACCTCACTTTTTCGGGACACACACTCAGGCTATTATTTCACACACTTCATGCAACATGGGAAAATTAATGGACCATTAGATCTCAGCCCTATTAAATAGTAATACCAGGATAATGGGTGGGTGGGATGGAGACATTTTGTATGTGTGCTATGGCAAACTGATCCGTCGTGGATGATTGTCAGGCAGCAACTGAATTATTCTTTTCATCTACTACCGGAAGTTAACTTGGATCCTAGCAACGCATCCTAAAGATGGTATCTATGGTGTTCATAATATCCAGCCCGTTGTCAGGGTTTTGAATTACGCATGTTACCGGCAACATGTACAATTAAAGTTTCGAAGGAGAATTTTAACTACAAGAAATTACATGGAAAGACACATAATCAAATTACTGATATTTTAATGTGTTTCCTTTAATACAGTCTAGCCGATCTGCTTGATTGTGTTGATATGTGGGGTTAGTTGTGAAATTGTATGTTTCACATTCCGCGTTGTTTGTGTATTAGAGAATGGTGACACTTTAGCCCTGTTTACACAGGCGATTTAAAACGCCTCATATAAAACGACTTGCCTAGATCGATTCACATTTGTCGTGTAAACGCGACTCTGAGGCGTTTTAGGGCTGAATCGATTCATATAAATCGGTACATGTAAACCACCTCACGAGGTGGTTTATATGAAGCTATTCAGCTGGTTCCCGGGCAGCGATAGTGTAAAATAGTGGTGCTCGCCTGCTACAGGCTCAGCTGTAACTAATCGCTGGTGCCCAGCAGTGTTAGGGACCGATTAGGCCGAAATCTATTGAATGCGATCATATTTAACAGAATTACATACTCAAATAATGAAATTTAATTAAATTAACCCTAAATTCCAACCGATATTAACATAGCCGCTACATTGGTGTCGTTATTCATATTGTGAATCGACGTATGTAAACTAAACAAATAGCAGTACTCGCCGGCTACAGACTCCCCACTAAGGCTGCTGGTTCCCGGTTGCCGACACACTTTCTAACTGGCTCGTGTAAACGCGCCACTACATCGCTTCATATAAATCGATTTGCCTAAATCGCTTCACAATTGCCCGTGTAAACACGGCTATTGACAGTTATCGAATTCTATTGAACCAGACTGTACGGAGATATGCAGTGCACCCGTATTCTGAAACTATCCCCGATGGTTTGGTCACCATTTATGATTTTCTTTACAAGTTTGGTAATTACATGTAGTCAGTGGGTAATATAAGCTATATTTACGTACAGTGTATTATAGAAATATTATGTTGGGAAGCGGATCATTGTTATTTCATTGTTTGTCTTTTTTGTTTGGTTCCACAACAACTGTGTATTGGTGGTAGAGCAATTTGGGCTACTGTAGTATGCATGAACGCGGTAACTAAGGAAGCAATGACATCATGACCTAAGTATGATTGCTTACCTACTTTGTACATGTTTAGTGTTATGCTTATTTTGTACGAGACCCAGTTAGAGATTTGACTCAAACCGAATTTTTCTTTATGTATTGCAGGTAAGAAAACATAATTATATATATATACATATATATATATATACATATATATATATATAATATATACATAACTTCCGAGCGAGTTGAGTGTTGTCAAGCCTCCCGGATAGGGGAGGGAGGGAGGGAGTGAGGGAGGGGGAGGCACTGCAGAGCTTATTAAATGCGATAACGGGCTTATCACTATCCATATATATATATATATAAAGTCACTGCGATAGAAAGGAAGACACACGAGTTGGGCTGAGTACTATTTTATTAGTTCTCTGGCAGGGACTGATAAACATGCCCACCTTCAAAAAGAAAATTGTGATAGAAGTAATACTATTTTGGTCGCTGTACAGGTGGCGCCCCATTCGCGCGTCCACACCGGGGTTGGTGCGCGACTCCAAAATGCACAATATTCTTGCAAACAGTAATAAATGAATAATAATAACCTTGTACATGCTTCGTTATTTATATTATTATAATACATTATAATTCACATATGTATATATATATACATATTATATTTTGTTTGTTTGTTTGTTGTTGTTTTACGTCCTAGCAACATCTAAGGTCATATCAGGACGGGTACCGACTTGTGACAGTGCGCACTCATGGCGACTTTATAGTGCTGTCCCACTGGGAAACCAGGCCGCCGGCACCATGACCTGGTATCCCACTCAGTCACATTATCCTGACACTGAGCACACCAGTCCTTGCCCTATCCTAATAATGCCGAGCGCCTGGCTAGGAAGCGACAAGTATCAATTTTAAAGTCATTGGTTTGACTCAACCGGGACTCGAACCCACGACCCCACGATCTACCAGCACGGGAGACGGATGCTCTAACTCATTCGGCCATCCCGTCTGTTACATATTATATATATATATATATATATATATATATATATATATATATATATACGTATATATACACATATATATGTATGACATATCTTTACACACATATTATATGTATTTATATCTATGTGTGTGTAAATAATATGTGTATATATAATATATAGGATATGTACATATATGTATATATGCTGTATATGTATTTTGTATTTACACATATAGTCCCCATATATATAAATATATATATATATAAATATATGCATGCATATATGTTTATATATATCTAAAAGCTTCCGAGCGAGTGGCGTCCCCCCCCCCCCCCCCCCCAGCCCGAGGGGTTGGGTGGAGGACCATTACAGAGCTTATTACACACCATAAAGGGTTTATCACTATCGATATATATATATGAACAGTGATGGTACACTACGCATTCATTGTGACTAGTTGCATTATATTGTACAAACACCAAGCAGAAATAATCCTACATGCTCAGCCTTCATGAAGGCGACACCAGTAGCATTCAATGGAAGTTGTATTGTATAGTAATAGTAACTCCGGTCTACAAGCGTCACGCATGGGCACGTTGGCCTGAGCAGGCAGTGGTGGTATGCCAACATACATACACTGTCATGGTGTATTGTCGTTGGCATTGGTCGCATTAATTATTCATATCCATAACTTTACTCTTTAGCGCTGAGTCTGCGTCATAGAGAACCGGACTCAGTGGCCGATTCGGTAGTGTTCAGGCTTTACATGCGAAAGGTCGGGAGTTTGAAACCCAGTCGAGTCAAACCAGTGACTTACAACATTTATATGTGTTGCTATCTAACCTGATGCTCGGCATTACTAGGATAGGACAAGGAGCGGTTAGCTCAGTATCAGGATAATGTGACTGACTGTGAAATTGGGCCTTGTGCCGGCAGCCTGGTCTCCCAGTGGGGCGGCATTATAAAGTCTCCATGAGTGTGCACTGTCACAAGTCGGTATCCATTCTGATATGACCTTAGATGATACCAGGATATAAAGCCCCAACAAACAAACTGAATGATAGAGTGTATGAAATATGCAAGTGACTTATCTTCCCTACAAAATTAGGTAGCATACATTTCACCTGGACTATATATAAAGGAGACTACACATTCCACCATCTACACCACTAGGGTCTAGAGTGTGCAAATATTGAACCGCAAATGGAAATCCATGTTCTCGATGGAAATGTTTCTTATAATATGGAATAAATAATGACAAATATAAAATTCATAAATCATTTCATGTGGTGTCAGCCTCGAAAGTACATTCTAAGCAGATCCGGACAGAGGAAGCCCGAGACAATGAGTGGGAGTAAAGAGGGGTTTATTGAATCAAAAACATGAGTTCATAGTCAAATGGTGAGGGTTAGATGAGAGTCCCTCAGCAGATTAGTCCACCTGTTCTATGTCGGCGGAGGGAGTAGGGAGGATCTGGGAGCCCGAGGAGGTAGGCTCAGGAGCCGACCCAAAGCATAGTGCCAATGCTCTCGGGGCATCCGCAGGTACCTGCCTCGGGACGTAGGCATGGACTGCATCAGACTCCCAGGTCCCCTGGGCCACGATTGCAGACAGGTCCACCCCCCCTCGAGGCGCAAGCCTGGGCCGCGACCCTGCGCAGGCCGTGAAGGGTGTAACCCGCGGCCTCCAGGACCCTGGCGGCCCGGAGGGCGGCCCGGATGAGGGGGGGGTGACATCGCGTGGGGTGAGGGGCGTACCGGTGCGCGCGAGGAATGCCGGGGCATCGCCTGGTGCAGGCACAAGGGTCAAGGCTTGTTCCCAAGCGCGGCAGGGGCACATGGGCGATCCGGCGAGCGTGGGCACGAAGATGGAGACGGCCTGCTCAGGGGATCGGATGGTCTTGGAAGATGTTATGCGTAGGCGCAGCCCGCCCGGGGCGCGCTGGACATCCTCCCTCCGAAGCGTGTGCGGTCCCCCCAACGGGGCGTGTGAGGGGGAGAGCAGGTTTGACTGCCTCAAGAAGCTGAAGTAGGCGATGACGACCACGGCTCAGGGGGCGGCGCCGAGGTGCCCCTGGGCGTGCATGTGCGCATAGATGATGGGGAGCATGTCGGGGGTCATGGCGGGCGCCCTTCGCACCATGGATGCGAACATCTTCTCGTCGCCCCTCCTAACGCGCGCCGCGGACGGGTCGTCAAAGGGGGCGACGTCCTACCCCCCCGACTCCTGGACCCAGGAGCGTGCCCCGGGGAAGGCGTTGGCGACCGAGGCGGGGGAGGGCAGCTGGCGATGGAGGTGAGCGATGAACTGGCCGACGTCGTATGTCGCGGGGGCCAGGTGGTCGACACTCCGCTCGAGGACAAACTCAAGATACCTTCTGGCGTGTTGATCCCGGTTGCACCAGGTCCCCGGGGCGAGGGCGGCGCGGTGGAGCGTCATGAGGTGCTCATGGGCGCGCGGCCCGTAATCTGGAAGGATTAGAGGTCATGGGTGAACAGTGTCGGTGAGTGGTGTACCCTTAATCGTTAAAGACCCCTTATGCGGCACTGCTCGCATACTATATCGAGGGCGACCCAGGAGTAGTGAGCGTGACTCAGCGTGTCCACGAGAACCAGCTCGATCCCGGGCTTGTGGCGGATGCTGATGGTGAATGACACAAGCGCCGCGATCAGCCAGATCTCTCGGGCGCAGGCTCCGAGGGTGGGGTCAGTGGCGCGGCCGGTCTCGAGGGCCTGGGCCGACACTGCGTTGTCGGAGTTTATGACTACCTCGTAACCCCCGGGGGCCTCGGGCCTGAGTGTCTGGACCGCGAGGACGAGGTTCACGGCCTCAAGTTTGTGTATGGTGGGGAATGCCGCCACTATGACATCATTGTATCGCTCTGCGAAACAGGCGTTTGTTGAGAAGGCGCCCCCACCTGTCAGGCAGGAGTCACACTCGATGACCCAATGCGGCCAGACAGGGGGGGAAGGAGGCAGATGCCGTTTCCGCCGGCCGCGAAGTCACGGAACCAGCGGACATCCTTCCTCAGGTCAGGGTTGACGTCCGCGGCACCTGCCGTGGGGTCAGCTCGGAGGCTGCGCTGGATTCGAGCCATGAATTTCCTCGCCACCGGCAGGCAGGTGCTGACGTGGGCGAGTCAGCCGATGAGCCTCTGCAGGGCCTTCCTTGTGAGGGTGGGGCGGTCGAGCCAAAGCTCGCACTCCCCGATCACCTCCTGCAGCTTCTGGTTGGGGATGCGGGGGACCATGGCCTCCTTGTCAAAGTCTATGCCGAGCCAAAGGAGCCGGACGATGAGGGGGGCAGCACTTGTTGGGGGCTAGGGCCAGCCCAAGGGACGCGCAGACTTCTCGGAGGACGTCGAATGTGCGCATCGCGTCCAGAAAGGACGCCTCGCAGCCGACGAAGTCGTCGACGTACACTTTGCTGTAGAAGCCTTGCTGCCGGAGGATCCATGTGACGGCGGAGGTGACGCAGACGCAGGCCGCCCCCGAGGTCCTGCATCCAAAGGGGAGCGCGATGTCCAGATATAGGTGCCCGTCGACCGTTATGCAGAAGAGGGGGGTGGATAGGGGGTCGTCTCGCAGCTGCCAGTAGGCCCGGGAGACATCGGCCGACCAGCAGAAGGCGCCTCTGCCCTCGAGGACAATGCGCCGGCCCAAGTCGGAGGCGGAGGGGAGCGTGTAGGCAGAGGGGCGGCCGAGGTAATCCCTCCTTCGGATGCCGGCGTTAACACTGCAGCCCGGGGGGTAGGATAAGTCCACGCTGACGCGGCGCTTCCCCGGGGTTGACTTTGGATGCGTCATGATGGGGCTGCACTGTGCCCATGGTCTGAAGGGCGGGACCGCGAACGGGCTGAGGAGTGTGCCCCGTCACAGCCACTCCTCCGCGTACTCGGTGATGTGGTGGGCATGGTCGAGGTCCTCCCGGTGATTCTTGAAGGTGGGGGTTGGGGGACCGGCTGCGGTGTAGTTCGCTGGGAACCCAAACTCCAGGTGGTCGGGAAGGTGGAGGTCATTGTGGCCGCGCAGCATCCACCGCCAAGCGGGAATGTCGAGGTCAGAAGTCACGGGACTCAGGCGGCCAAGTAATTATGAAGGGCCGAGTTCCGGCGTTCGGTGTACGCCGCCGCGTAGTCAGGATAGGCTGCCCAACCCTCGCCCGAGAGCACCGGCCAGAAGCTGTCGAGGGTGGTGCTGTATTCGACCGGGGAGGGGCCGCAGGCGGGCGCCGCCGGGAGGGAGTTCTGGAGTGCACTGTCTATTACCTCCTCACCCGGCTTCTCGGTTCGCCGCCGCCGGTGGGGGCCCCCGCAGTCACGTCACACAGCACGCAGGGGGCTACGGGGTCCCGGGCCGATGGCGTGGATGCCTTATTCCAGGCGCCTGCGTGCTCCACGAAGCTGGCGTAGGACGGCATGTGTGGCGTGGAGGCGGGGCCCCCGCAACGTGCATGGCTGTCGGGCATCTGAGTGGCGTGGCGGGGGAGGTTGCGACTCTCCTTTCGCAGCCTTATCGCATGATCGGGGATCCTTGTTCCATGCTGGGCATGGGGCGCCCATCGCCGCCTTGTCATACTGGCTGCGAGGGTTGGCACCGGCCTTCTGCTGTTTCCCGGGCTGGTGGTCAGCCGATGCAGCTGAGGTGGTGGGGGCATGGCCTGCCATAGCGATGACTTCAATTCGGACAGCGTTGATAGCTGCCGTATCCCTCCATCCATCGGGAAGTCTGCCGTCCGCTATTCTCATGAAGATCTCCTCGGAGTATCTTCTTACCACCGACCACGGCAATGTGCAGTTATCCTGCGCGACCATCTCCTGGTGGCGAGATAGAGCCTCCAGGCCGCTCACCGGGAAAGCGCGCTGGTACTCGAGTCGCTTGAGCCCTAGGGTATACTCCTCCTGAGTCACCTCCCCCTTCTTTATGGCCTTCCCCTCATCCCCCCGCTCTATGAGATCGTACGGAAACAAGTATTTTGTAGGAATACCTTTCTTTCTTGCATGTGATCTGCCGTCCGCCACCGCCACGATCAAGCGGACCGCCTCCTCGGCCGTTGAGCGGGCGTCCCTGCCGTACGCGTCATCATCATGTTGTCGGTTGTGCACGGCGTGCCGGCCGGGGGCGTGCGCGTTGTCTCGGCGCTGGGAGCAGTGTCGGGGCGGGGGCGATGGTGAGGACCAAACGCTTACCGGACTCATGTGGATGTCGTGACCTGCCTATGATCCGGTGAGGCCTCTCACCGGGGCGGGTGACGGGGAAATCGGTGAGAGCGATCAAGCCCGACCGGGGCGGTGCCGTTCATGCCCCGGCCGTTGGGGCCGTGTTGGTAGGTTGCGTAGCGTGTACAGGGATCTGGATGTCCCCTGGTGGCGTGGGTTAGCAGCGGCGGCGGCGTGGGTTAGCGGCGGCGGCTAGCGCAGTGGTGGCCTCCACGAGCACCCTGCTCTATGCCCCCATTTCCGATCTGTGTTCGGCCTCCTCCCTCCTGTGTTCAGCCGCCTGCCTCTCCAGGAGGCCCCATTGCTTCTCGATGGCATCGATGGAGGTCTGCACCCGCAGTAATCTGTCGGCTTGCTTTGCTTTCGCCGACGGCTTCTTTACACGGGCTGATTGCCGGGATGGTGGCGACTGCCGGGTTGGTGGTGAGGGTGGCTGTGGGGAGGAGCCACCATCTTGCGAGCCGATAGACTCGCTCGGGTTGGCTCATGGCGTGGTGGTTGCTTTCGTCGTGGTGCGCTTTGCGGGGCGGCCTCTAGGAGCTGTGGCTCTCTGGGTTCTTTGCATGATGCTTTTTGACATGGGTGCCTTTTTAAGTCCTTTGTTGCTTTGTGACGTGGTTGATTCGTGGGTGGAAGCGGGAGTGCAAGAAATTAAATCCATAGGCTTTTGAGTATGAAACCCGAATGCAGGTCAAGCGGGGGTGAGGGGAGGACGGAGGGCGGCGCATGCGCTGCTCGGTGAGTGAGCGTCCTGGGCTTCCCCGCCGGATCAACCACAATTCGAAATTATGAGCCAATGTTTTAATGTATCTATGATACATTAAAGCTGGGTTGGGTGTTATGGTCGGAGTGAAGTTATGAGGGTGGGTGTAGGGTAGTGGTGAAGTTATGAGGGTTGGTGATGGGGTATGAGTGAAATGATGAGTGTAAGGTAGTGGTAAGGTTATGAGGGTTGATTGGGTGCAGGGGTAGTGGTGAGATTATGGAGGTGGGTGTAGGTGTAGTGGTGAGGTTATGAGGGTGGCTTTAGGGGTAGTGGTGAGACTATGAGGGTGTGTGCTGGGGTTGTAGTGAGGTTATGAGGGTTGATTGGGTGTAGGGGTAGTGGTGAGGTTATGACGGTGTGTGTAGGGGTAGTGGTGAGGTTATGAGTAGTGAGGTTGTTTGATTGTTTATTTCTCTCTGTGTTCCCCTTCTCCTAAATCCGCACAGTCGGCACCGATGTCCGCACCACCCGAATGTGTCGAAGGTCCCGTCCCAGAAGACGTGCATGCTCACCGAGTATTCACGCCGCTTCACCCCAAAGCAGTCCGAGATTGCGAGGAGCTTCAAGCCCAGCCAAGAGCCATACCACGGCACCGGAGAAATATCCAAGGACACCACCAATAGGTTAGTAGCAGCTTTACTCACAGCCCCACCCCCTTATCATGCCCTCCCCCATATAAATCTCCCTCTCCCCTATTAACGTTCCCCTCATCCCTATCACCTCCTATCCTCCCTCTCGCCACCTGACCCGCTCCCTCCCTCTATCACCTCCAGCCCCTCCCACCATCCTCCATCACTTCCTGTCCTATTCCCCTTCCCTCTATCACCTCTTAACTTTTCCCCTCCACCCCACCTCCCTCTATCACCTCCTGACATTTCCCCCTCCCACTTCACTCTATCACCTCCTGACCACTCCTTGTGTCACCTTCTCTCCCTCATTTCACCTTCTGCCCCTCCACTCCCTCTATCACCTTCTCTCCCTCATTTCACCTTCTGCCCCTACCCTCCCTCTATCACATCCTCTCCCTCATTTCACCTTCTACCCCTACCCTGCCTCTATCACCTCCTCTCCTTCATTTCACCTTCTCCCCCTCCCCTCCCTCTATCACCTTCTCTCCCCCATTTCACCTTCTGCCCCTCCACTCCCTCTATCACCTCCTTTCCTTCATTTCACCTTCTCCCCCTCCCCTCCCCCTATCACCTCCTCTTCCCTCATTTCACCTTCCTCCCCTCCCCTCCCTCTATCACCTTCCTCTCCTTCATTTTCACCTTCTGCTCCTCCTCATCCCCTTCTCACCTCTCCTCCAATTTTTACCTTCTGCCCTCCACTCCCTCTATCACCTCCTCTCCTTCATTTCCACCTTCTGCCCCTCCACCTCCCCTCTGTCCACCCACCCTCCTCTCCTTCATTTTCACCTTCTGCCCCTACCCTCCCTCTATCACCCTCCCCTCATTTCACCTTCCCGCCCCTCCCCTCCCCCTATCACATCCTCTCCCTCATTTCAAGCTACCTATCAGTATCCTTTACCTTCACATCGTCTTTTCTTTCTATATCTACCTTTCTGCCCCTCCCCAATCTTCCTTCTCCTGTTGACCTCTTCCCCGTTTTTCCTTCCTCCCCCCCCCCCCCCCCCCCAGTCTACCCCCCTTCCCTTATTATCTCATTCCCACACCACCCCTCCACAGCCTGCACAACTTGTCGCCTTCCCCTTCCACCTCTCCCCCCCCCCCCCCCTCCCCCCCCCCCCCCCCACCGTCTCCCCACAATTTAATTCCACCTCCGAGTTATGTCGTGGTGACATTTCCTAAGTGTTACTGTTAGCAGTATGCTGCTTGCTATTCCTGTGACAGAATGAAAAGTTCAGCCGGGTACCAGTCAGGTGACCGAGTTAGCTGGTACCCGGCAGCCTATTGGCTGCATAGCCCTAAATAAAAATCACCCCGAAATTCCCAAATATTTTACAAGAATGTACGGCAACACATAGGCCTACCTGTAACTAAGGCTGCAATCACAGATTCTACTATACAAAGATATCCGACTCTCCATCAGTGTAAATTATGGAGAGTCGGAAATCTTTGTATCGTAGAATCTTTGCTGAAATTGAGTAATTGAGTTCTACTTGGTCATTCTCTTCGGTTGCTAGGATTGACTACGTATCTCACCCGGTAGAGAAACGGCAACTACGTGCCCCGGAGATGTACCAGAAGCCTGATGGTCGCATGGAGGATCTTTCCTCCTACAAACAGGAGTTCATCAGTAAGTACCTTATAAGAACCTACAAGAGTTAAGCTAGGTTCCATGTGCGCGGTATGCAAATGTGTATGAGTTATGTAGCAACTGTTCACTGTTTGTATTGGAAACGGCACACTTGGTTCACATTCGCACCAATCGCTACATGCAGTGATCCAGTCAGTGTGAATGTGAACCGAGTGTGCTGGTTGCAATGCAAACAGCGAAAATTTGCCACATACCTCTTACGCATTCGCATACTGCGTATATGGAATCCTAGCTTAATGCTGTTGTCGTCATCATCATCATCATCACCACCATCATCGTCATCTACCATTATTTTAAAATTTATTATCATTATTATTAGACGAACTATTGGTGTCATGGTGAGTTGCTTAGCGAATGTGTAATACATATTCCAATGGAAAATAGGTGGCTATAGCAAAATGGCCGGACTTTGAAAGTATTATACCAAGGATTGTGTGCATTTTGAGGGATCAAAATCGTTTCATTTGCCTTCTTTTTTTCCCCGTTTTTTTCCCCCCCGGACGTTTTTTGATTGCTAAGCAAAGATGGTTCAATATTTGTGATTTACAAATATAATTATATAAGTACACCCACTAGCTATAGCCTACATGTGAAACCTGCTGATGTGGATGCTAATACATGAAGTGGATATTGGATATTTCGTCTTGTCTTTACAGAAAAAGATTTGCCTCGGACGAAAGCTTTCAAACCAGACTACTCACGCAGACTAGCTGGGAATTTCGAAGGGACTCCGACGTATAAAGGTACGAATATACATAAGCCTATCGTAGAATTGTGCTTTTCTCACGCGCGAATCGCTGTTGCTCTTTGGAATAAAAACCGACCGACTTTTAATGCATAATACTTGGTTTGTTCAAAAATCCCCTGATCAACTAATTGTCTTACCGGACGGGATACACCAATCAGTAGAGCACTCGCTTCCTGTTGGAGAGGTCGCGGGATCATTCCCCGTTACTCAAACCAAAGACTATCACAATTGATATTTACCTCGAGCTTGCCTGGTGTTTGGCATTAGGATGGGACAAATACTGGTTGGCTCGGTGCCAGCAGTCAGCCTTATGTAACTAAGTTTGTTTGTAGGAGTTTTACATCGTTGTAACATATATGGTCATATCAGGATGGGTACTACCTTGTGGTAGTGCCCCACTGGTAGAACAGGCCGCTGGCACCATAACCCGATCTCCCACTCAGTCACATTATCCTGATACTGAACTAACCAGTCCTTGCCTTATTGCCGAGCGCTATGCTAGGTAGTGACAAGTATCAATTTTGTATGTCATTGCTTTGACTCGACCAGGAATTGATCTCCTGACCTTCCACACAGGAATATGTAACTAAGTGTGATATGAGATCTGAAGATGGCGCCAGTGGCATGATATCCCAGTGGGACAATGCCATGAGCGCATACTGTCCCAAGTACTTAATCATCCTGATGTGATCTTATATGTTGCTATGACATAAAACCCCAATTAAAAAAATCTAACTGATAAATCTATTGCCCTATCAATGATCTGTCCCCCCCCCCATCCCACCCCCACACCCCAATTGACGGATCTCACACTTGTGGGGGGTCACCGGCGAGTGCGAATAACCTTGCTTTCAAATGCAGTTAAGGTCAGTGCTGAGAGATCTGCAATTGCGCTATATGCCCAGTTAACCACTTGAGGTGCAGAGACACTCACCAGTGCAACTATAATTACTGGCATACACTGCTGAGAGACCTGCAATTGCTCTAATTTTCGGCATCCATGCCAGGATTTGTTTTTGCTTTCTATATATCCCGTTTTTCCGAAATACATGAAAACATATTGGAATAACACTTTCACTACTTTATCCACTTTTGCATATAGTCATATATAAACAGTGGTCGATATATAGTGGGACGGAATCATGTCCTTCTTCATTATAGAGCACATACAATGATAGTTGATACATACATGCATTCATACATGCACACATCCATACATACACATACATACATACATAATACATACATACATACATACATACATATATACATACATACATACACATTCAAGATATGTGTGTATATACATACATATATTTTCAGGAAGACCTATATACCTACATATACATAACACATTATATCCCGACCTACCTACATACATACATGCATACATACACATTCAAGATATGTGTATATATACATATATATACACACACACATACACACACGCACACATATATTTTCAGAAAGACGGTTGGGGGCCGAGTGTGAGGGATTAGCTCAAACAAAGAGTGACTCCGGTCATGAAGGCCTGTTCGGGCTGGGTAACCGGATATGGGTGTTGGTCCATGACAGGCACTCTCTGATTACCGATATGCTATAATATATGTGTATATGAATACATATATTATATATGTGCCTTATAACCGGTTATGGGAATGTAAACTAGGACACTACCCCTCACAGTTGAAGTACTTTTCGGCACATAACCAAGGAGAAATGGTGGGGGATGCCGGAAACGATGGCGGTGAATGGGGTGAGTAGGAAGCGGGGTATGTGGGAAGAGAAGATGGTGGTTGTGTTTCTGTATGGGGGGGGGGGGGGGGCGCACAAGATTGGCGGTTGTTCATAACCTGTTCGGTTACAGGCTGCAAATCTGCAGCATTGAATTGGCACCGATAAATCGGTCCGAATTTGGCTGAAGTATAAACTTCTGGGGGTAATGCAGTTAATGTTCTAGAGTCCAGGTGCCGAAGGGTTGGAGAGGGAGGAAGGGGAAAGATAGGACCCACAGGAAAAGAGCACAGAGAAGCAGTGAACAGGAAAAGGGCTCCACCCAAGCAAATAACTCCCTTGATTAGGAGGAGAAGCAAGCTTTGGAGAGAAAAAAAAGAATGGGTAGTATTGAGAAAAGAGAAGTGAGGAGAGTTGAGTCAAAGGGCTGTGCCGTGCCTCCTTGCACTGTGGTGACCAGTCGGTGAGCCGGTGTGGTGGTTTCAGCGTGTTCCCGTGCTCAGCCATGTCCCTCGCTTCTGCGCATGCGTCAGAATCTAATAAACATTGCCGTAATCGATTAACACTACCCGGGCGACTCGGGTCATCCCAGTCGTCAGAATTTCAAATAGAACACGGCGAGTGGAGTCAACAAATACACGTGCCGTGTGCCAAAAAAGAATAACTTAGATTAATTAAATGGAAATATAGGTAAACTAGGCCATCATAAAATACTTTAAATCCTATTTTGCTGTATTTTTTATCGGCTATTAAAAAAAAAAAAAATTCTCCACCCGAGCGCAGAGAAGCGTATTCGATTATTCGACCTGAGATTGTAGGATGTGCGCATGCGCCAATAAGTGTCTCGGGTGATCCGAGTTGATGCGAAATCCGCGCATGCGCAGAAGCAACGGGACACATCTGAGCACGGGAACACGCTGAAACCACCACACCGGAGACACAAACGGAGTAAGGCGGTAGGAAGTGACAAGCCAGCCGGCCTCCCCCCTGTGTTTGATAAAATGATTACTAACTACACACATCTCTTGCCGTGTTAATTCTCCTGAAAATCTTACCAATGTGAGCGCTATATAACACTAATATACTTGGCTCCGATACAGCATACGATTCAGGAATACATCACTTCCTAGTTAATAAAGATGGTTCCATCCAGGCAGTAGGGTGGAGATGGAGCACCCTGCATCACTACACACCGCCATCAGGGTGGGGATGAAGCACACTGCATCACTACACACTGCCAAACAGGACGTACAGGAAGTGATATTATATTTAATGTAGATTAGTTGTTAGCAGAATTTCACTGAAATCAACATCAGAAGAAATGTAAGGCAAGAGAATCCGACCGAGTTTGCTCAAAAGTAGCCCATGTGTTTATTATAGGTTCACATTGAGTTAATGTAAATGGACCTGTCGTGAAGGATAGGGCTGAGAGGGAAACCGACCCACTTCCGGGCATGTAAACATGCGGGGTGGCAGCTTCAGTCCCTTCGCCGAGACCGGCGGACAGTAACGAGGAAGACACATTGCCTGGCCTTTATGGTAAATATGAGGACAACACATGTTTGTCGATGTATTGATTTATGTTAGTCTCAGCCTCTACATTCTGACAGCGACGTGCTAATCAGCGCAAGAGAAACCAAGGAAATAATGATCATGTACTGTTTTATGTAAGGCCGGGGTAGGGGTGGGGGGGGGGGGGGGGGGATACATCATGCTCTTAAATGAACAACGGTAGGCATAATGTGTCTAGGAACACGTGATGGTGGCTGTAGTCTATGTACGAACCATAGGGTCGGGCAATACGCATATTCCAAGTTTGTGTCCGGAACTGTAGCTGCGACCAGATGTGTGTACATGACCGGAACTTCCGAGTGGGGTGATTTGGCCTCTCAGCTCTAACATTCACTTTAGACCCACTGACCGAATTAGTTAGAGTGCAGGCTTCTTGTGTGGAAGATCAGGAGTTTGAATAGCTGGCTGAGTCAAACCAATGACTTACACAATTGATACTTGTTGCTACCTAGCCTTGCACTCATCATCAATATGGTAGGGCAAGGACTGGTTAGCTCAGTGTCAGGATAATGTGACTGAGTGGGATATTGGGTCGTGGTGCCGGCAGCCTTATTTCCCAGTCGGACAGTCATGCCATGTGTTGCCATGAGTGTGCACCGTCACAAGTCGGTACCCGGCCTGATATGAGCTTAGCTGTTGCCAGGACGTAAAGCTCCAACAGCCAACCAACCAACGTCAAAAATTTAAAAAATTAAATAAAAACCGCTCGCCTGACCCAGATTTTTATTTCAAAAGGACAATCACCATATTTAACATTTTTATTTGGCCTAAGTGTGAAATCGGGTCATGGTGCTGGCAATACTCAATGCTTATGGTCAATAATAATAGCAATCATTCTATATGTATGGATTTCCAACAATAAAGCGATAACAGATAGACGATCTCAGTCCAGATGGATCTAAATAGTAGGTGCCTTTTTCTCTCTCTCTCTCTCTTTTTTTTTTTAAAGGGCCAAATAGGTTGTATTGACCGGGTGTCAGATCCTTAGCGCTGGATCCTGTGTGGATGAATGCCGGGTCTGTGGTTGTCAGGGACTTATTAAGAATGCAGGAAGAATGGCAGGTAGCTTAGTTGGGGGCTCACTGCCTCGTTGCCGCCGCCCGGCAACGCCGTCAACAATAGGGAGATCAGAGAGCCAACTTCTGGACACCACTAGGTGGCACCACAGAGAAACGCGACCAAATAAAGCTGGTGCGAGTGGTGGGGTGAAGTGCGGGTCGGTAATGTCTAAGTATTTTGCCTGGTAAATATATTTTCAATTTTGTATAGAAAGGTGCCTGCCTAGTAGCAGACCAGTTCGCCCCAGGTCGCTCACTGCCTCCCTCAAGGAGCTCAAATAGCAGGTGGATGTTATAGTAGTTAGCGCAGCTACAAATAGAGTAGATAACAATTACAATGCAATTATATAATTAATAATACGTGTATAATAAATTGGTACATTCCATAATGTTATATATATCCTGAGAGGGAGCACCAGCGAGCGTATCCTGGTGTCGTGTATGAATGTTAGCAATTTCTGTGAATTTATACTCGTATAATTATTATATATCATATATATATATATATATACCTCTAACAATTCTAACCAAATTAATATTATATGTAGCGTTGTTAAATATATATTTATGGAGAAAAAATTGTCATAAGGAATTCGGCAGCTACAGGAGCGAGCATGATTTATCAGTGAATATCACAGCTCGCTGCCTGTAGAAAAACGAGGGCGGGCTTCCCATGCAGTAAGTCGGGAGTTCGAATCCCAGCCAAGTCAAACCAATGACTTATAAAATGGATACTTGTTGCTAACTAGCTTGGCGCTCGGCATCAATAGGATAGGACAAGGACTGATTTGTGCAGTATCAGGATAATGTGACTGGGGGATATCGGGTCGTGATGCTGCAGCCTGGTCTCCCATGGGGATAACACAATGAAGTCGCCATGATTGTGCACTGTCACAAGTCCGTACCCGTTCTTATATGATCTTGGATGTTGCTAAGGCATAAAACAACAACAAACAAACAAAAGCCCACATAAGCTCAGTTCTTTCTGTAATGGGAGACCAGCCATGTCGTGGCCCAATGCCTACCTTGCACCGCCATCTGCTTCCTATATTATAACCAGAGCTGTAACGAGGTCAAACCATCTGTACGGTATCCAATGGCACTCCTTTTGTTGGCAGTGACTGGAATTGTGCGAGGGTTGGGCGACGGTTCAGAACTCATAATGTACATAGACAGACGGGCAGTAGTCAAGGTTGAGAACCCAGATTGTTGGTCTGTGCTCGACAGGTGCCAGTAGATCTATATATATATATATATGTTTGTATCTGTTTATTTACCGGAACAGGCTAATTTGAAGCTGCCTGATACGACGAAAACGTCACATTTCCGAAAGCTAAACACTTACCTTGATATGATCTTACAGCAAGGAAAGATATCAGGTACTACAATTATTCACTAATAATTAGTGGGTAACTGTGGAAACATACTTATTCAGTTGAGTCATAAGTGACATCCTCCCAGGATAAAATGTTGGGCAATAACTATCGGCATTCAATGGGGCGGTATTCTGAATGTGTAAAGTTTCATGGAAAAGAAATTACCATATGAGGGTGGCAGTAATTTTGGAAGACCACATGCTGTGAAAATTGAGTTAACCATTATTAGGGACTATCAACATGATAGATTTATTATGATTTTAAAGTGGATTCAGTTATGATTATTCACCTCACAAGCTGGGTGGTTGTGAATTCTAACCCTGGCCGAGTCATACCAATGGCTTGGTAAATTGATACTTGTCGCTACCTAGTCTGGTACTCTGCATCAATAGGATAGCCTTGCGGTCAGGAAACACTCATTTTTCTTTCGAGTAACAAATCTATGGAATAGTCTTCCACACCAACTGGTTGAAGCACTGATGGTAGAAGCATTTGAGAAGGATGGATAGCCATTGGAGAAGACATCCACAATTTTATAACTTCAGGGCTCGATCCAGCCGCTTACATGTGCAAACAAAAAGAGTTCATTTTTGTCATAATGAGCTGGCATTAGAGGCCCAATAGGGCCTAGATCAGCTCGAAGAGGATCTGCAAGTTAATTAAACGGGGCGGTATAGCTCTTGGCGACGGCAACCGTACTCCGACAAATGCTCTCCAAGCACAACCTTGCTTTGTTTTTATGGTTATAGAACCAAATATGTGTGGGGAGAATAGTAGACCCACTGCACCAGAAGTGGGCCAGTGCTGAGGTCAGGGTGGGGTGGGGGGGGGGGGGTCTGAGGCTGGGACTGTAGCAGGCAGCTTGTGTTTTGAAAATGGTTGGGTGAGTGGAGAGAAGGGACAGTAAAATTGAGGTATTTTCAATTTTCTTTAGAGTAGTTCAAACAGGAAATATATTTGCTTTAATGTAAAATTTTAGGCTTTGGGTTTACATTGTCATTACTAGGTTTCTTAATAAGCTGGAATACTATTCAACATGAAGATGAATGCCAGGAAGACCAAAACAATGGTTATAAGTAAAAAGACAGATAAACCAAATGTCAATATAACCATAGATGGCACAAACATAGAACAAGTATCCGAATTCATATATCTCGGACAAAAGATTACAATGATGGGAGATGTGAGGAAGAAATTAAAAGAAGGATAACAATAGCCCGAACAACATTCTCCAAAATGTATAGAGTGTTAACATCAAGTAAGATATTAATACAAACAAGGAAGCGTATTCTTCAGTGTTATGTGTGGTCTACTCTAATGTATGGGGCAGAGACATGGACAATCTCTAAGAAAATGTACAAACGTTTAGCAGCATTTGAGATGTGGACTTATCGAAGGATGATGAAAATATCATGGACAAAGAAGATCACCAACAAAGAAGTTCTCAGAAAAATTAAAAATAAGAAAAGCTTGTTTGCCACTATACAGACAAAGAAACTTATTTATTTTGGCCACATCATTCGTCAGAGTTCAATATACCGTACATTGTTGGAAGGGAAGGTGAATGGCAGCAGAGGGAGAGGGAGACCAAGAACATCATGGTTTACAAATATTTCACAGTGGACAGGCTTGAATTATTCACAGTCTATCAGAACAGCACAACATCGGGACAAGTGGAGAACCATTGCATCCAACCCTCGACTAGAGGATGGAACTATTGATTGATTGAATGTAAAATATATGTGCGTACAATTACATTGCATAATTCAATCAGAAACACATACAGAAGGAAAGCGTTTTTTTGTTGTTGAATGGGAAAAGGTTTTGGACTGTATGGGGTTTGATTTGTTTGTTTGTTTGTTGTTGTTTTACGTCCTAGCAACATCTAAGGTCATATCAGGACGGGTACCGACTTGTGACAGTGCGCACTCATGGTGACTTTATAGTGCTGTCCCACTGGGAAATCAGGCTGCCGGCACCATGACCTGGTATCCCACTCAGTCACATTATCCTGCCACTGAGCACACCAGTCCTTGCCCTGTCCTAATAATGCCGAGCGCCTGGCTAGGAAGCGACAAGTATCAATTTTTAAGTCATTGGTTTGACTCGACCAGGGTTCGAACCCACGATTTACCAGCACGGGTATGGGGTTTGAACCCACAACACCAAACAACTTCAGGTTACAAGTTCAACACCCTAACCAATAGACTACAGAGGCCACATACATTTGGTTGTCTCAGTTCAGGATATTTGTATATTACTATTATTAGTTATTACTATATACGATGTCATACATACAAAGTGTGTGTGCGTGTGTGCCACATGTAGTTGGTTGTCTCAGTTCACGTTATTTGGACGACGTCATATGTACAAGGTGTACGTATGTATGCATGCATGAATGTATGTATGTTTATACCTTGTATATATATTTGACATATATACTTGTGCATATACAAAATATTCTAAATATTGTGCGGCGGCCGTGCAGTGACTTTAGGGTTGCCGTATGATGACCACACAGCACATACATTTGATATATTCACTAGTTACTAGTCTAGTATATATATACGATACATACAAGGTATACATACATATATATATATTTGATATATATATATATATATATATATATATTAATATATTTTTTTTTATATACATATATATATATACATACACATACATATCCATACACACACACATACACCTTGTATGTATGACATCGTATATAGTAATATACAAATAGCCTGAATTGAGACAACCACATGTATGTGGCCTCTGTAGTCTAGTAGTTAGGGTGTTGAGCTTGAAATCTGAAGTTATTTGGTCTTGTGGGTTCAAATGCCATACACTCCACTACTTTTTTACATTCAACAAAAAACATTTCCCTTCTATGTCTTTCTGATTGAATTACGCTACGTAATTGTACTAACATATATTTTACATTAAAGCAAATATATTTCCTGT
The DNA here is from genome assembly GCA_030323885.1 of Branchipolynoe longqiensis. Taxonomy (NCBI): domain Eukaryota; kingdom Metazoa; phylum Annelida; class Polychaeta; order Phyllodocida; family Polynoidae; genus Branchipolynoe; species Branchipolynoe longqiensis. The sequence goes on from CM059188.1 coordinate 69,669,850, forward strand.
TTGAGCTACTCTAAAGAAAATTGAAAATACCTCAGTTGTACTCTCCCTTCTCTTCACTCACCCAGCCATTTACAAAACAACAGCTGTCACATGACCAATCTAGGTCACTCTACACCACCAAGTGGCAAAGTTCAGTACTAAGCATGCACCGCCCTGTGGAACAAAGTAAAACGATTCCGAGTTTGTTTGGTTTCCCGAAGAAGTATACCGGATCCCTTTAAGATAGGGCAAGGATTGGTTTTCTCCTTATCATGATAATGTAGCTGAGTGGGATATTGGGTCATTGTGCTGGTGGCTTGGTCTCCCAGTGGGACAGCACTGTAAAGTTGCCATAACAAGTCGGTGACTGTCCTGATATAACCTTAGATGTTGCTAGGATGTAAAGTCCCCCGCCCACCCCGACATACAATACATCTAATGTGAGGCCAAGTCTAAAAGCACTTCACTTTGGATCTAGTGCATGTGAATGTAACATTGATTTTGTTTTTAATTCTCATTTTCTGTCAGTAGCAAACGCTGAGACCTACTTCCATATTTATATAAAAAAAAAAGAATGTATACAGTAAAACCTCTCTAACTGACCACGTCCACAGATTGGCCACTCCCCTATATCGATCGCTTTATTGGGGTCCCAAACGATCGCCCATACAGTATCATTGTAACAGTAAACAAAAATCCTAAACCGACCACCTCCCTAAATGGACCATTTAAAGTCAGTCCCATGGTCAGTCGATTTAGAGGGATATATATATATATATATATATATATATATATATATATATTTTACCTCGGTAAACAGCCTCAGGCTAGCCTCAGGCTAGGGAGAGAGGTAAGCACGTCCGGTACCAGCAATTAGCATATACAACTCACGACTGGATAACGTGTCGTTGGGTTGCTCCGGCAAAATTAGTCTACATACAAGCAAATACGCAGTAAGTATAATAAAAACTGTGGTTAGCTTAATTATGATGCATTAGAGCATCAATATGGAAAGTTTAGACTTTCGTTGGTCCAATTTGGACGAGTTATTTGGTTATAAACAACCAAGGATAGAACACTCAAGTGGGTTTCTCGAAGGAACCAAACCGGTCATTAGCGGTTCTGTCAACACCCGGGTCACCGTGTGACTATGGGTAGAGATGTGGGTTTCGCCCTATCTCATGTGGAAATTCTCCTGTTGGAGATGCTCCTGGGTTTCTTTTATAGACTCCCCTAGACAAAACTTTTTCAGGCGTTTCTCCGAGTTTCGTAGCATTTTCTCCAACTTGTTGACGTAGTAGTCACAGGTGGGAGAAGTGTGCGGAACAGAGGGATGGGCGGGCCGATACACTGGTCCCGACCCCGCGTAAGGTTTGGGCTTGACCCACAACCCACGCACAAATTTAGCTTATTACGCCTGTGTTATAACGGTATAAACACGTTCTTTAACACCAATAGATGTCCAAATGAGTTTGAAACAACCATATTGTGACATATATATATACCGGGACTGATCAAAAATGTTTGTTTCAGTTCCCGATGGCCACGAAGCGGAGTAAGCGCGGTGCAGCAGCAGCCGAGGGGCGTGTTCCGAGTGGAGTGGACGAGGAGTACGACTCCTCACCTGTGTTGTCGGCAGGGCCGTCGACACAGCCCCGG
>CM059188.1:69671987-69704538 GCA_030323885.1 Branchipolynoe longqiensis
ACAACAGTTATCCATCATCTATACCCAGGTAAGATTCATATAACTATATATATATAAATATATATATATAAATATATATATATATAAATAATATATATATATATATTATATATATATATATAATATATATATATATATATATATAAAATATATACGGTTGATTATTTGTAATCCACTTTACATCAGCTTCAAGTAACTTTTATTTTAAAGGGTTAATAAACTTTTAAGGTATTTGAAGTGAAAAATTAATTTTGATGTGCAAACCAAAATGCTGGATATAGGCTTTGCTTACATATTTAATTAGTACACCAGTATCAAAGTCAGTTATGTACGATCAAATCTAGGTGGGCCTTTTCATTTAGAAAATGTGACACTTTCATCTCATAATGCAACTTTAACACTGTCGGAACGAGATTAGTCCAGACGAGTGTACATAAGACATGAAGGTAGAGGGGTACAATCAATCAATCAATCAATAGTTCCATCCTCTAGTCGAGGGTTGGATGCAATGGTTCTCCACTTGTCCCGATGTTGTGCTGTTCTGATAGACTGTGAATAATTCAAGCCTGTCCACTGTGAAATATTTGTAAACCATGATGTTCTTGGTCTCCCTCTCCCTCTGCTGCCATTCACCTTCCCTTCCAACAATGTACGGTATATTGAACTCTGACGAATGATGTGGCCAAAATAAATAAGTTTCTTTGTCTGTATAGTGGCAAACAAGCTTTTCTTATTTTTAATTTTTCTGAGAACTTCTTTGTTGGTGATCTTCTTTGTCCATGATATTTTCATCATCCTTCGATAAGTCCACATCTCAAATGCTGCTAAACGTTTGTACATTTTCTTAGAGATTGTCCATGTCTCTGCCCCATACATTAGAGTAGACCACACATAACACTGAAGAATACGCTTCCTTGTTTGTATTAATATCTTACTTGATGTTAACACTCTATACATTTTGGAGAATGTTGTTCGGGCTATTGTTATCCTTCTTTTAATTTCTTCCTCACATCTCCCATCATTTGTAATCTTTTGTCCGAGATATATGAATTCGGATACTTGTTCTATGTTTGTGCCATCTATGGTTATATTGACATTTGGTTTATCTGTCTTTTTACTTATAACCATTGTTTTGGTCTTCCTGGCATTCATCTTCATGTTGAATAGTATTCCAGCTTTATTGATTCTATTCACTATATCTTGTAGGTTTTTCTCACTGTCTGCTAGTATTACACTGTCATCGGCATATCTAAGATTGTTGATGTTCATGCCACCTATTGTCACTCCCTTGCAATCTTCAATGTGTCTGAAAATCATCTCTGTGTACAGGTTAAATAGACATGGTGACAATACACACCCCTGTCGAACTCCTCGTTTAATCATAACTTCATCCGATAGGCCCTGCTCCATTTTTATAAATGCACGTTGTGTCCAGTATAAGTTCACAATTAGTTTAATGTCTTTGCCATTGACACCAATATCTTGTAAACATTTGATTAACAGTTCATGATTGACTCGGTCGAAGGCCTTCTCATAGTCAATAAAGCAGGCATAAACATCCTGGTTCACTTCACAATAACGTTCACAAATCATTCTCATATTGAAAATCCCTTCACGTGTACCTCTTCCAGATATAAACCCACTTTGTACGTTACTGATTTGTTCTTCAATTTTCTGTCTGTTTCTCAGTAAAATTATTTTCAGGATCATCTTCAACATATGACTCATCAGGCTTAGTGTTCTGTACTCAGTACACAATGTTGGTTTTAGCTTCTTTGGGAGTCGTACAAATATGGATTCATTCATATTCAATGGTATAAATCCAGTCTCATAGATGTCAGTTACTAGCTTATGAATGATTTGAATCCCCACTTCATCTAGTCCTTTTATCATTTCTGATGTTACCTGGTCACTTCCAGGAGCCTTACCTGCCTTTAGATCATTGATAGCCTTCTCAACCTCTGATACTAATATAATATTCCCATCTTCTTTCTCAATTGTGGGTGGGTTCCCTCTGTCATCATTGTATAGTTCGTTTACATATTCTTCCCATCTGGACTTTATTTCATCTTCTTCAAAGAGCATTTTGCCGTCTTTGGTCTTGATACATCTGGGGTATCAGAGGGGTACAACCACCTTGAAAATTGTGATGACAAGTGTGTAATACCCCAGACAAACTAGGTGTGTGACCATTTTGTGACCAAACAAAAATGGGTGGTTTCAAAAAAGTCTCCGGGCGACCATTTTGGTTATAAGGAGGTTGCACTAAAAGCATCCTTTTTTGGTCGCCAATCATTTTCATAGATTGGCGATCAGTCATGGACGATCGCCGATGGATTGCTGACAGTGGTTTATTTGTTTGTTTGTTTTACATCCTAGCAACATCTAAGGTCATATCAGGATGGGTACCGACTTGTGACAGTGCGCACTCATGGCGACTTTATAGTGCTGTCCCACTGTGAAACCAGGCCACCGGCACCATGACCTGGTATCCACCTGTCACATTATCCTGATCCTGAGCACACCAGTCCTTGCCCTGTTCAAATAATGCCGAGCGCCTGGCTAGGAAGCGACAAGTATCAATTTTTAAGTCATTGGTTTGACTCGACCAGGGTTCGAACCCATGACACCCAGGACTCCGACACTCAGCGTGAGACACAGGAGGACGAGACGCCACCACAGGTGGTGCCTGCGACACCGGGAATGCCAGCATTGAGGGAGCTTGCCCAGCAACAAGGGACTATCTTGCAATTGAGGCAAGACAATAGGAGGATTTCAAGTGTGTTTTCAAGGCTAAATGCTTTGGAAAAGATTGCCACATTGCCCGGCCTGCCTATGCCGCACCCGCTGCACTCTCCGGTGCGTGTAGGGCATGTAGTACCGTCTACGCCTCCACCACCTACACCCCGGCCTGTGTACGCCCAACCACCCCACACCCCCGCTCTGTCTCTCCACTGCCCATGGGCCCGCCACCGTCAGTGTCGCGTTCCTATACTTAACGTGCTACTACCTTCTATCTGCTTCCACCACCTGCTCCAGCCTGTACACAGTGGCCTGGTATGCCTTTGGCTAGGACAAGCCACGTCGCCGCTTCACCAGCCCTCATGTAACATTAATTCTATCTCAAATGAATCTGAAGTAAATTCTACTTTTATTAGTAATGCTGTCGATAAATTCAGGTATGTACGTGACCGGCCCAGCTGCGTGTCTAGCTTGGGTGAGGAGTCATGGGACTCTGATGAACATGTGGAGCTTCCACCAGTAAAAAACCATGACCTAGTTCCTAGCTTGCTGCCACTACAGAGTGCTGAACCAGCTACATACAATGCACATGATTTATGCTCGTCAAATGAGGACGTTAAGGTTTTTATAGGGGAAAGTCACGGATTAACTGTCCGTCCATTGGCACCAAAGACGCACATTGAGACTCTTAATACTGCATCTAACAAGATAAGTACTCATTATGATGTGGTTGATTCGGCTATGGAGGACATTGATTCAGTACCGCACCTATCATTTGACTGGTTTGATACGCCAATTGAAGTAGCACTGTCTTTGCATAATAATGCTCTATCAAGGTCTTTTGTCCCACCGCCTACACCGCTAAAGTTTAGACACTCGCTTCTAGATTTCTGGCCGGTTTCTTCAAACACTGCTTGGTTGAATTTAGGGATTTATAGGGATATTTTTGATAAGGTTAGGGTAACTGGACTCCCTAATTATCTGAATGCTCGTATCGTAGTGCTGTCAGGGCTAAATATTCCAAAATGGCGAGCATTACTTCTAAACTACCCCAGTACCCAGTGGTACAAAAACCACTCAGCAGCAGCAGAAGCATCCTACCACATTTGCAAATTTATTAACAGAGCTATGCCATGGTGCGCTTTGAGGTCCGTTTGATTCGACGCCTTTCTTGCCTTGGACTCAGCTAAGTCCTATGATGACACGCCCGAAGAAAAACTCATCGGATAAAAGAATAATTATAGATTTGAGTTTTCCGTTAGGGAAAAGTATGAATGCGTGTATAGTGAAGGGTTTTTATTTAGGTTCTCTGTTCAATTTCTCATTGCCATCGGTTACTACTCTGACGGAAAGATGAAATTATGATTTTGTTTGTTTGTTGCTTTATGTCCTAGCAACACTAAGGTCATATCAGGATGGGTACGGACTTGTGACAGTGCGCACTCATGGCGACTTTATAGTGCTGCCCCACTAGAAGACCAGGCCACCAGCACCATGACCTGATATCCCCCTCAATCACATTATCCTTACACTGAGCCAAACAGTCCGAAATTAGGACCTAATGATTGGATGTGGGGGGCTAACTTGGCTCGGGCTTATAGGCAACTTTGTCCGCTTTCCACACCCTTGCTAGGAATTTCCCTTAACATGAAAATTTATATTGATATTGCCCCCCGCCCCTTTGGGTGCAGGACTTCTGCCCTCGCATGTGCATGAACTACTCGTGCAATAGTATGGCTTCTCAGGCAGGAAAGTTTCTTTTCACTTTGTTATTTGGACGATTTTATTGGATTGGAAAGTACTAAAGAAAAAGCTATGCAAGCATATAAATGGTTTAACGAATTAACAGCAGAACTTGGTTTGGACCTAGCACTCAACAAACGGAACTTACTTGGCTAGGTTTTGTTATTAACTCTGTGCAAATGGCTGTTACATTACCGAAAGAAAAAATTTAAGATGTACTTAATGAATGTTTGGCATGGTAAACCCAAGTCTACAGCCTCTAGGAAGTTTAGCTGGTAAATTGCAGCATTTATCTAAATGTATCAAACCGGCTAATAGGTTTTCGAACAGGGTTCTTGAGGCACTCAGAGGTTCCCCTATGTAGGACAACATAAGTTCAATCCTGATTTGTTGCTAGACCTTGAATGGTTCCAGAAATTTGCAGAATCCTATAACGGTATACAGCTTCTACTGAAAAAGCCTAGAGACATTTGGATAATAGAACGTGATTCAACACTTAAAGCGGGGGGAGCTTTCTCTACTAATAGCTTTTATATTGCAGAATACTCACAGGACCTTCAGTCTTCCACCCTAGCAATAACTCAACTTGAAGCACTTAACTTGGTGCATGCACTTAAATTTCTGCTACCAGTTAACCCGCAAGAATACCTAATTAAAATGAATACAGATAACTGAGCATCGCAGCAAGTGCTAGAATCAGGAAGGGGGAGAGATAAGATACTATGTGCATGTGCGAGGCAAATTTGGCTCATAGCAGCCAACCTGAACTTTGAGTTAGATATATGCCATAAACCTGGTGATACGTTAGTCTTAGCAGATGCTCTTAGCAGGGCACCTCATTCTGGGATGAGTAAATTAAAGACAAACACTGTCTGTAATAGCATGAACTTAAAACAATTGAGCGCACAGGTTGACTTGAACATTTTAGTCTTTTGATTGTCTGTTATTCCCTGGAAGATAGTAAACGTTTTTGGCTCTATCTTCCAGGGTACTCGGTAAAGCATCATCAGCGACTGATCAACAGCTATACAACTGCACTTGCTCCCAGAACATGGAAGAACAAGGCGGCACACATCTCTCTGTTCCTTAGTTTCTGCCAACGACACAATGTATACGCTCATGCTCCATCTGTATATGATTTGCTTTCTTTCCTCTTATTCCTTAACGATCGCTTGAAGTCACCAGGTGCAGTAACGAATTATATTAGCTCAATCAAGGTACGGGTAGTGGCAGGTCCTGGCGATGCCTCAGCCTTCGATGCACAAGAAATCAAAATGATGAAAAGAGGTTTGTTAAAAAATTCGGCTCACGTAACAGTTTGTGCACCTCCAATCACTAGCTCTGAGTTTAAACATCTGATTATTTTCCTCTATAGTTTAACACCAGCCCCCGTAGTTCTCATAGCAGCCTTACTGATAGGCTATTTTACGTTGATACGTCAAAGCAATTTGGTCCCTAACTGCGTTTATTTGTGATAATCCACATATAATTAAATTCAAAGATGTAAAACCTAGACTTGATTCACTCATGGTAACAATAAGATCTACGAAGACTAGATTCACTTCTGCATGACCAGTTATTTTCATACTTCCTGCACTCCCTGGCTCCTTATGCTGCCCCCTACATGCCTGGCTTAATTATGTTAAAACTACAACTCCACATGAAGACTCTCCGACATTTTTATTGCTGACAGGGCTTCCACTGACCAATGCTACACTGTCTAGGGCACTTAGACTAGCTTCCTTCCAAGTGTTCGGTGTCATCACGGGCTTCACCCTACATAGCCTTAGGAGAGGGGCCGCCGCTCAGGCATGCCATGGTACTGGCCTGACATTATATGACCTCATGTCGGCTGGTACTTGGAGAAGTTCTGCCGTCAATGTCTACCTACAAAGCATACATATCAGTGCAGCCCCCGCAGCGGTCGGTCAATTATTGGGTTGAGTGCTGGTAGTTGTTTTAAGTCATTATCACTGTTAACTATATCTGTTTACTGTTACATGTCATATCCAAGTTATTTACTGAGTCGTATTTCTGAACATAGCATTTGTATCTTGTTACTGCCGGCCTATTCTGGTCCTCTGATTACCGCATTATTACTGTTTTATATATGTACTAGTTAAGTGAGGCCCTGTCACCATATAAGCTCAGTCATTCACGACCGCACAACTTGCTGGAAGTTACTTATTTTCTTTAATAAACATTGTTATATTAAAATCTATGTTCGCTTTGTCTTGTTTGTCTCGTTGAGTGAATTGGACAATGACGGAGACCTGTGATATTGTGAACAGCTACTTGCTCCTGGCAGTAGTTGCCATCCTATCAGGAGCTGTAAATTGTTGACTGCAATGCTAAAGTGTGCGTATGCTTAAATTGCAGTCTGATTGTTTTAAGTTTCTACCCTATTTTTTAAATAGACCATTATATTACGTTGATCATGATCTACCCCACTTCAGTTTGAAGTAACTTATTCAAAATGACCAACTTTGAGATATCTTTAAAATGTGAAAAAACGAGAAGTAAATGTTGTTATGCACATCAAAATTGACGGCATAGACTTCAGCAGTAACATATTCTATTAAATTGATTGCATAAATATTTAAGTGGGATATTTATAATCAAATTTAGAGCCTTGTTTTGATTTATAAAATTTGATATTTTCATCGAATTATGTATCTTTAACTGTTGACTATGTTTGTCTGAGAAAATAAACTACTCCAAAGGTGGCTTCGGCCTGACAGCGTCATCAGATCCCTGTTCAGTTATTAGTATGTGTCCAACGCACTTCCAATAGTATAAACTTCAGTACACATACCTCGTCGATCACTAACCCATTCACGCATGCGCGGAAAAAGGGTTGGCAAACTATAACAAAACAAGTCTGGGAATTTTTTGTGTGGTTTTTTTTCTCTCTTCTTTTCTTATAGATAGCAACATTATTTGCTAGACTCCTCTCGGCCCAACGCGGTGCTATTTACATTGAAGCACCACCTCATGTTGGCACCGTGACCTCCTTAACTTCTTACAGGTTACATGTTGGTAATTTCAGCATTTCATTTCATTGTCGATTCAATAATTGCAATTTCTTTTTAAAATGACGCACTGGCAAATACATAATAAAACAGAACGTGTATGGGCTCCATCCAATATGCACTCTCGCAACTCCATTCTAAGCTAATCGTCAAGTTCCATAGTTTTTCAATTAGTAATGTATCAATTTATTACTATCAGTAATACCCAACACCCAGCGAAAGAATGTCTGTATTTCCGTGATGCATAGTTATGTACAGAACACCCCTCAGCAGCCATATCAAAGAAACAATACTAGCAGTATACATTACCCAAGGCGCCCATATTTAATTGATATACATGAGATTAAATGTACTGGCAACAAAGGCCAACTTGAGGCTATTTAATGCCGTACTGGCAACAAAGGCCAACTTGAGGCTATTTAATGCCGTACTGGCAACAAAGGCCAACTTGATGGCTATTTAATGCCATACTGGCAACAAAGGCCAACTTGAGGGTATTTAATGCCATACTGAGAAGAAAGGCCAACTTGAGGCTATTTAATGTACTGGCAAGAAATGCCAACTTGATGGCAATTTAATGAAGTACTGTCAACAAACACCAACTTGATGGCTATTTAATGCCATACTGGCAACAAATGCCAACTTCATGGCTACTTAATGCCGTGACAGTAACTAAGACCAGCTTTATGGCTATGAAACTACAGGAAATCATGGGTTTAAGAGTTCACTCAGGAATCACCCGGTGATTTGGGTTTAACTTACCAGTGAGTTGCTAAGGTTAAAATGATTATGGTTTCAACACAGAGAAGCACACCGATGTCTCCCATTATCAAAGCTCATCTTTAACAGCAGCTTTCGCCAACTATCATTTCCCCTTCCGTCCATTTCCATCTCATTCCAGAATGCATCACACAATCACACACGCGACTTCCGTTCTCATACGCATTATAGAAGGGACCTACAGTAATCGTCACAATTTGTCCAGATTTTATATTAGCTAATAAAAGTGTACTTCCGGTTGGAAAATGTTGTACACCCTCCAGAATGTCTTAGCAAGAATACTCTACTTTATTTGGAATAAGGAACATTTACACAACCGTTCCTCAACCATCCGACAGAGGCATTATGTGCCAAATTTCTTATCCTGAATTATAACAGCTTTTTTTCACTTTACAGTTTACACTCCCAAGGCCTACCAGGGAATGTCTGGTACAAACCTAAGTCTGGCTACTATGAATCAAGTAACCCAATTAATTAACAATCTGATGATATGACGTCACCCGAACACCCACGTCCACAGGGACGCTCTCCATATGTGGATGACTGAAGTGAAAATGAGACTACATTGCCATCTCGAACTGGACAGTTCCTAATATATCCGCTAGGTGGCGTGGTGGGCCGTTTTATTTCTTGCCCCATAGCCAACCTTTAAGGACTCCTGTGATTCCGCCAGCTGCTGCCTTCTTTTGCTCCATACGATCCTCCAGGGATGGAAATTCCAGGTGGTTCAGCGCCAGGTCAAAAAAGAGCGGCTTGCAGGGTGTGGGTTCGAAGTCTGGTGGGAACACCGTCAGGTTTGGCTTCTTGCTCGTCAGGCTGGCGTCGTAGACAAACTCGTCTAACCGCTCGGAAAGAGGCTGCAGCACAAACAGAGGTCAAGTATCCACAAATGTTAACCAAATATATTAAGTTAGCTATTAGGTAAGTGTCTGTTTATGTTTGGATAAACTTACTTACCTCCAAATATAGACATGTACTAGCTGCACGTATAAATCAAAAGACACCCATACATGTCAAAGATTGGTTGGTTGGTTGTTGGAATTTTACATCCTGGCAACATCTAAGGTCATATCAGGATCGGTACCAACTTGTGACTGTGCACTCATGGCAACTTTATAGTGCTGCCCCACTGGGAGACTACGCCGCCAGCACCATGAGCTGATATCGTCACATTATCCTGACACAGGTAACCAGTCCTTGCCATTTCCTAATAATTCCGAGCGCCTTGCTAGGAAGCAACAAGTATCAATTTAAGTCATTGTTTGACTCGACAAGGGTTCTAACCCCACAATCCACCAAAACGGGAGACGGACGCTCAACTCATTCGGCCATCCTGTCTGGTCCTCAATTTAATGGAATCCGTCACTGCTGAAACCTAGGGAATCAACATTTCGACATGCATGCCAAAATTAATTTGACATGTTTTCAATTCAAATATCTTCAAAGTAAGCTAGCTAATAGATACAATCAAAATTACATGGAACTGAAGTCAGGGAGACTAGGCCGCCAGCACCATGAGCTGATATCCTCACATTATCCTGACACAGGTAACCAGTCCTTGCCATATCCTAATAATTCCGAGCGCCTTGCTAGGAAGCAACAAGTATCAATTTAAGTCATTGTTTGACGCTCAACTCATTCGGCCATTCCGTCTGGTCCTCAATTTAATGGAATCCGTCATTGCTGAAACCTAGGGTGTCAACATTTCGACATGCATGCCAAAATTAATTTGGCATGTTTTCAATTCAAATATCTTAAAAGATAGCTAGCTAATAGATACAATCAAAATTACTTGGAACTGAAGTCAGGTAGATTATAACGATCAACGTAATACAATTAGAGCTTTCCAGAAATTGGCCGAAACTCAAAACCATCGGACTATGCAACTTTAATAAAGAATACAGTATACACTTACCGTTTTCATATGAACTAGTTTCGGTTTGTCTACTGTCTCCACATCAAGAATACTGGAGGCGTGAACTGAAAACTTTATCCCGTCTACTTCCTTCTTTAATTCTTCAAGTGCATTTATCTGTAACGAAAAGTGAATCAGGGGGTCTTCATGACTGTGGAGTTTGAATAAAAATGTATGAAATGACATTGTTTTTGTGCGTGTTTTGGGTGGGGGGAAAAGAGAGTGGGGGGTTAAAATGTTTATTCAGCCGAACAAATCTTTTTTCAGCACCGAGACACTGGTCTTCCACAACACAAATATATATAGCTTAGTTACAGAGTGGTAGCATAGCCATACATTTATAGATACAGGTTCTAGCACTAGACAGAAATTCAGCAGTGCGTACGAATAATACTAATTCAAAACAGTGTAAGGGTTTATAGAACTGGTGGAAATCAACTAAGCAATAATGGGGAGATACTGACTCTTATGCATAACTGACTCTATGCATAATCTAGTGGTGAGCAGGATATGTAAATCATTTTTCCATATTAATTGTTACTATTAAATTATTATTATATATATTTATTCAGCTGTTTTTCGATCAGATCAAAAAACTCGGCTCATTACTCTAAAATTGGGAAACCGCTGATTTGCGGGAAATTCTTATCCTTGTATACAAGACTAAAAAGGCGGGTCATTTCCCAAAAGTCAGGAAACCACCTATCAGCAGGAAATTCCCATCACTGTACATAGGACTAAAAAGGTGGGTCATTGCCCAAAAGTCAGGAAACCACCTATCAGCAGGAAATTCTCATCCCTGTATATAGGACTAAAAAGGTGGGTCATTGCCCAAAAGTCAGGAAACCACCTATCAGCAGGAAATTCTCATCCCTGTATATAGGACTAAAAAGGTGGGCCATTGCCCAAAAGTCAGGAAACCACCTATCAGCAGGAAATTCTCATCCCTGTATATAGGACTAAAAAGGTGGGTCATTGCCCAAAAGTCAGGAAACCACCTATCAGCAGGAAATTCTCATCCCTGTATATAGGACTAAAAAGGTGGGCCATTGCCCAAAAGTCAGAAAACCGCCTATGGGCAGTAAATTTTCATCCCTGTACATAGCACTGGCAGGGATGAAAACAGATCAGACCTAAAAAGGCGGGAAACCGCCTATCGGTGGGAAATTCTCATCCCTGATGTAGATGGTTCCATTACCCATCCCTTCTCCCACTCTACACCCACCCCCTGCCCAGAAAGGTTAACCATCGTTGTTTGTCTCTGTTTGTTTTACATCCTAGCAACATCCAAGGTCATATCAGGATGGGTACCGCCTTGTGACAGTGTGCAATCATGGCGACTTTATAGTGCTGCTATACTGGGAGAACAGGCCACCGGCACCATGACCCAATATCTCAGTCACATTATCTTGATACTGTGTTAACCAGTCCATGTCCTATCCTATCAATACAGAGCACAAGGCTAGGTCGCGACAAGTATCAATTTTATGTCGTTTGACTTGGCTCGGGTTCGTGCTTCGGACCTTCTACACGCGTTAACCATGGTTCTCACCTTCGCATTGCTGCTGTTGCCCTTCGCTGCCCGGTAGGCCTTGATGGCCTCCCCGGCGTACTTGAGCACCTGCTCGTACAGCGAGATGGCCTCCTTCCACTTCTTCACCATGGAGTAGGTCTGAGCCGTGTAGAAACATCTACAAGCAGGATTCATAGAAAAGGTTGCCCACCAGAACATTTTCAAGGAGACACGCAACATTTTGATGCCAGAATTTTATACAATCCATTCAAAAGTATGTAATGTTCAGAAAACAATTCCACAAAACTGACAGGAATTTGATTAAAACCAGGTTCATCTAAAATATCATATGACATGTTAATCAGTTAATATAAAACATTAGCCACCCGATTCAAGAACATAGTTAAATTCAAGAACATTTGAGGGGGCTCGAACCAAAAATCTAAATTCAAGAACATTCAAGACTTTGGGTTATCTGCGTAAACCCTGTCTACAACCACATTTAAATTAGAACCGAAATTTCAATCATTCTTAATTATTGAATGCATAATCAAATGGTTTTGAGTCTGCTTTTTTCTTTCTTTTTCTTTTCTTTTATAAATTCCGTTTAATATATTAGGTTGATCATTAAAATCGACTTTACTTTGAAGTAACTCTAAAGGGTTAATTTAGGACATATTTAAAGCGAAAACTAATTTTCATCTAAGTGAGCTATACATCTAGGTTTGATTTAGAAAAGTTAAAATAATGCTGTCATTAGATTATATAGCCATAACGTCCGAAACTATCTTCGGCCATATTTAAAGACACCATGTCATAGCGCAAAGCATCAACTGCACTGCCATACCTAAATGTTTTATAGCCTAATATTTGCGCGTTTATATCCTGTTCGAGCGTTTCATCATCCTCGATTCCAGGTAGGTTTGGGATCTCCAACAAGTTCTGAAAAAGAAAGAACAGCATGTGAGAACTTATCAATACAAATGTTTTTTGTTTTTTTTAAATGTGTATAAGTGTGTGGGGTGGGGAGGGGGGAAACAACCCTGATCACCAGGTCAAGATCACAACCACATGCTATTATGATCATCTTTCATGTAATCTAAGTTAACTTTATTTAAGGCAGAATTCAAGGGTTTGTGATTAATCATATTTCCCACAATTTTCATGAAATAATCCTCGAATTTTAGAACCTTTCAAGATAGTTTTCTTGTGATGGGATTGTGATGATCTTCCATGTAATGTAAGGTAACTTTATTTAAGGCAGAATTCAAGGGTTTGTCATTAATCATATTTCCCACAATTTTCATGAAATAATCCTCGAATTTTAGAACCTTTCAAGATAGTTTTCTTGTGATGGGATTGTGATCATCTTCCGTGTAATGTAAGGTAACTTTATTTAAGGCAGAATTCAAGGGTTTGTCATTAATCATATTTCCCACAATTTTCACGAAATAAACCTCGAAGTTTAAACCCTTTCAAGAAGGTTTTCTTGTGATGCGATTGTGATGCAAGCCAACGAGAACATCAAGCCTAGAGGTGGGATCTGAACCCACATTTATACAATTCCGGGACGGACGTCCGACCCATTAGACTATCAAGGCTACATGGTGTAATCAACCCATCCACGTCCACTTATTGCATGCGGCATTCGCTTGAGGTTCTGAGTGCAACTCACCACAGTTAAGAACCCTGACACAACTCCAAATATCAATAACCCATTTGCATGAAGCAGATGATTGATTGACAGACCGATGCTGATTTGTATGTCATTCCAGCAGCAAGTCATATTCACAATCAAAAGTGAGCGGAGTTTATTCTCTCACCTTGGTTTCTCTACAGACTAACACATATTGAAGAGACGGTAAAATTCATGTCAAAAGACATAGGTAGCATGATTGTGGTGAGTGCTAGTGGAAAATTTATGTCAAAACATGGGTAGCATGATTAGTGCAAATTCTAGTAAACTTTATGGTTCAGTTGCTACGAGTGATGCATACTTGTATAATGATGTCGTAGAGTCGTGCCAGGTCCTGCGGCTTGGTAACCTTGCGGCCCTCCTCGGTGCGCTGGCCGGGTAGGTACTGCTTTAACGAATCGATCATCAGCAGATTGCGCTCTATCGTCTTGGTCTGCTTCAGATAGGCCAGGTATGTGTGCAGGTACACCTGGTTCGGCACGCGCTCATCAAGTTTCTGTCCACGCTGGATCGCCTTGAAAATCTAAAGTGGGGCGGAGACAGAGAAACAGAGACACGTTCAAATGGTACCATTTCTCTTTTCACCCTGCAAGCTGCAATTGAAGCATATTTTCAAAACTAAAATCACATAGCTATATTTGATCCTACACATCCAATTTAGGTAGCCACATTTGATCATACACATCCAACTAAGTATTGGTGCACCCATTTATCATTTGGTGTTAGGAGAGGTATTAAGTGACAACATTGCTGCTAATCGCGCACCAAAATCACTTTGGGGCAGGGTTAAATACTCTTTGGAATTTCATAATAATATGTAGATAGGGAAGTCTTTCTGGAATTTGATTTTAGGTAGTTACGGAAAATACATAGGATTAGATTGTTGGGGTTTTACGTCCTAGATATTTTAGAAACCACACATATAGAAGATTACTACAAAAATCGCGGAGATCACCCCTGTTTAAAGCTGCACAGTCCAATGAAAGCTTCAAATGATAGAAACCTTAAATTGACTTAGCATTCCCTTCTATGCAACAACCAATGCTTAATAAGCGCACCAATATCTAAAACAAACAAACAGAAACCTAAACAATTATCTAGATTTGATTCTACACTTCTAACTTTGATATTGGTGCCCTTATTAAGCAATGGTTGTTGCATTGAAGGGAATACTAAGTCAATTTAATAATAATAAAAAAGTGTTACTACTGAAGCCTATAAATTATGTCATGCCAAATTTATTTTTGTCTGTTTGCACTTCAAATATTTCAAAAGTTAGTGGCTTAAAATAAAAGTTACTTCAAACTAAAGGCTCAGTCACACCTTACCGGATTGGGGTATCGGATAGAAAACGCACACTGTCCGGTGAAATACGTCAATGTCCGGTTTATATACGGTAGGCATCCAGCATTTCCATTCTTTGTCCGGCGACAAGTTTTGAACATGCACAAAACTTCTACCGGACACCGCCGGACTGACGTGTCCGGTTTAAGTGTGTTTTGTCCGGTTCATGTCCGTTACATCTCCGGTTTGCTTCCTGAATAGTCCATTGACAGTGTTGCGGGAATTCGGTCTGTCGTTTAAAAAAAAAATAATTCGGCACATCCATGAACAGTCCGGTTGATGTTCGGTCCGTCCGTTTCACATTCAGTTGTCATCCAGTGGCTATTCGTTAATGTACGTTTCTTGTCCGTTTAGCGTTCGTTTCGTCCGGCGGCCTTTGACCCGATAGCACAACATTTCGATACCGAACACCACAGGACTAGAAAATTCTTTGTCCAACCGGTAAAGTGTGACAGGCACTTAAAGCAAGGCAGATTATAAACAGCCTATATTTATCTCAAAAGGTGACAGAAACTATCGGACTATACAACTTCAAACAAACATGCAGAAAGTGAATAAAGAAGATATTTTTCAAGATAATTTTTAAAGGATATTGTTTAAGCTAATTTGATAAAGATAACTTTAAAACATAATTTTCTTACGCTAATTTTTTTCAAAGAAATTGATTTTTTTTAAAAAGATGCTAAAAGATGATATTTTAAAGATCATTTTTAATTTAAATGAGAACTGTGAGTTACCTGGTCGTCTCGAAGGTCATCCCTTAACGCCTGCTGGGCGTCTATTAGCTCCTTTAGTAATGACTCGCAGACACTCAACTTGCTGTCCACATTGTCGGCTTCTTCCATCTGCTTCTCACTCTCCGAGATGCTCAGCAGGAAGACGCGCACGCGCTCGTTCTTGACGGGCACCATCCTCCCGCGCCACGTCACCTCAGACAGCGTCGCAGCTTGCTTCTCACGGGTCTTCTCAATAAGCTCCTATATAGAAATAAACAAACACAAATTAATCTGGAAAAACGTAACCATAATACTTATCCGCTACCAATATGCTACACTATAAAAGTGTATATCACCTTGTATCCGCAGGTGGTCACCCCTCCAAGTACTGACGAGACTTCACTGATCGGACGAGAACCGGTGTTTCCAACATGATATTAGCCGCATAAATAAATCGATTGATTACATGCTTGTATCAGCATAAGTTTTTAAATTGTTAGCTTTAAAAAAGAAGCACAGCAGAGATAATTCAATGTGTTGTGGACAACTTTTAGCTTTCTTTTTCGTAAAGAAGATTGCTCACATCTAGTCGTGAGGCGAGTGCGTCCGTGGTACCGGTCTTCACCCTCATTTGACGCAGATCTTCAATGGCAGACTCATCACCGATGTTGTAGGCACAGTACCGGATGGACGGGCTCAGCTCATCCACACGCTGAAGGTATATCTCCTTAATGTCGTCCACAAAGGCACCGCCCAGCTTCGCATAGATCGTCCTGCGGAAAGGGAGCGCCACATTGTATGGTTGGTTGGTTGATGGAGTTTTACATCCTGGCAACATGTAAGGCCATATCAGGATGGGCACCGACTTGTGACTGTACGCTCATGGCAACTTTATAGTGCTGCCCCACTGGGAACTCAGGCGCCCGGCACCATGACCCAATATCCCACCCAGTCACATTATCCTGACACTGAGCTAACCAGTCCTTGCCCTATTCTATTAGTGCCAAGAACCAGGCTAGGAAGTGACAAGTATTAAATTTATAAGTAATTGGTTTGACTCGACCAGCAACCTAACTCCCGACCTCATTGTATAAATAGAAACTACAGTAGTACCTGTATTTTCTAGACCAGACGTGTTGGCTCCTCACAGAAGGTCGTGAGTTTGAACACCGGCTGAGTCAAACCAATGACTTACAAAAATTATATTGTTGCACCTAGCCTGGCGCTCGGCATTGCTAGGATAGGGAAAGGACTAGTTAGCTCAGTAACAGGATAATGTGACTGAATGAAAAATTGGTTCATGGCGCCAACGGCCTGGTCTCCCAGTGGGGCAGCACTATAAAGGCACTACGAGTATGCCCTGTCACAAGTTGGTACCTGTCCTGATATGACCTTAGATGTTGCCAGGATGTAAAAATACCAACAAGCTCATTTGCTATGTTGTAAAATAATAATGACAATTTCACCTAAGGAGGATGGTGGCGAGATCTCACACCATTGACATGTTTCAAGGTTATCATAAGACGTATAAGCATTGTGCCCTTAACAGTCATCCAAAATATACGAATGGGGAAAAGGTGGGGGGGGGGGGGCATCAGTCATGTATGACTGTTATGGTTCAATACAAAATATTGATATAACATTAGCCAGTTGTCTTGTGATAAAAATATTGATGTGTACTACTTTTGTGGTGTGGGGACGGGGAGAGGGTAGGATATGGAAAAATAATACTCTTTGTATCACCAGGAAAATGTTGAAAACATTAGTTATCGCAATAGTAAATGACGAGATAGTGAAGAAGAAAGGCAATAGCAGCTGTACTGCTTTACCAGGATAATGCCAGCAATACTGCAACGTGACAACATATCTACACCGCTTCACACCATTGGTAATTATGAAATATGTACCACAATAGACGTCAACTTACTTTGCTTTATTGAACAAATCGATTGCAACTTTCCAGTTCTCTAGCTCAAATTCCAGCGTTCCTTTCATCCAAGCATCGTAAGCCTACAATAGAAGCATCTTAACTTTAAACTGCATAGTCCGATGAAAGCATCACATTTTCTAAAGCAAACCATCTACCTAAACTTGATCATATATATCCAACTTAGATCATATATATCCAACTTAGTAACAGTTTCTTGCTTAGCCTTTTATGTTTTATGTTCTAACTACATTTAAGGTCATATAACTTATAAGAACGGGATTCGAACCCCCAAACTGATGAGTCATATGCATCCCATCTTTAATCGGTGAATATAAGAAATCCCGGGAATCCGCGAAACTGCGGAGGTCTTTCATCTCTGTTAGATACATTAGTTTCTTGCTGCACAGTCAATTTAATATTAATCTATCTAATGTTATTTAATATTCTATCAATTTAAACCGCTATACGTCGGGGAACCGCCGATACGCGGAAATTCTCATCCCTGTAAATAGGACAAAAATGACGAGCCATTGTCCAAAAGTTAGGAAATCATAGGAAATTCCCTTCCATGTATATAGCAAATAGTTGGTATAGTTAGTTGTGTGTTGGTCTAGCATTGATTTACTTCCCCCTTCAAGTTAGTTGTGTGTTGGTCTAACATTGATGACTTCCCCTTCTAGTATAAATAATTATAGATCTGCAAATAGAGGACCAGTTCTATAGTACGGAGAAAAGAATTATTCACATGAATAAAACATTTATTTTAAAATAAATTGCTGTGGTTACGGTCTGAATTAGATTAATTTGTTAACACGACCAAGCCAAGAGCAATGTTTAAAACTGCGAAGTTAAAGCTACATACGCCAATGAAAGTGATACATTTTTTTTAAACCGAAACACTTTCCTCGGTTTGATCCTAGATATCCAACCTAGATGCTGGTGTATATTTTAAGCATTTATAGAGCGGGAATATTAAGCAGGGATGAGAACAGGTCAAATCTAAAAGGGCGAGTCATTGCCCCAAAATCGGGAAACCGTCAAATTTCATCCGTGTCTATAGCAGGGATGAGAACAGGTCCAAATTTAAATGACAGGAAATTGACAATCGGAGAGAAATTCTCATCCACGATAAGTCAATTTCATAGAGCCTGCCACTGATGAAGTCTATGACACCCAGCATTTCGATGTGCAGCCACAATTATATTGCATGTTTTCAGGAAAAAGTTTGTCAAAATTAAACTTCTTAAAAATAAAGTCAATTCAAACTGAGGTCAAGTAGATAACAATGATCAAACCTAACATATCTATCTAAAAAAAGAATATCTATCAAACTCCAAACCATCAGATTGGGCAACTTGAATGATACTTGTAAGTACCTGCGCCTCTAGCTTGGTGCGCGCGTCACACTTGTCGCTCTCACAGAGCGTGGCGAGCACCTCTGTGTGTTTGACAGCCTTCTTCAGCTTGCTGATCATGTGGAAGCGCTTCCTTGGCTCCGTGTTCGCCTCCTCCTTCAGCTGCTGGCTGTAGGCCCACGCCCGCTCTGCGTCCACCAGCGGCAGATACAGGTACCTGCAGACCGACCATGCACTTCTTTCAACTTTTGATTGTTTCGTTGGGGATTAAATCATAAATGCCCTAGGACAGGGATGAGAACAGGTCAGACCTAAAAAGACTGGTCGTTGCCCAAACGTCGGGGAAACGCCGATCGACGGAAATTCTCATCCCTGAAAATAGCACTAAAAAGGAGAGCCATTGCCCAAAGGTTGAGAAACCGTGCGGAATTCTCATTCCTGTATATAACAGATAGTTGGTATATAGTTAGTTGTGTGTTGGTCTAGCATTGATTTACTTCCCCTTTCTAGTTATTTGTGTGTTGGTCTAACATTGATTTACTCCCCCTTTCTAGTTATTTGTGTGTTGGGTCTAATATTGATTTACTTCCCCTTTCCAGTTATTTGTGTGTTGGTCTAATATTGATTTACTTCCCCTTTCTAGTTATTTGTTTGTCGGTCTAACATTGATTTACTTCCCCTGTCTAGTTAGTTCTGTGTGGATCTAACATCATTGGATTACTTCCCTTTTCAAGCTACTAGTTGCGTGTGGATCTAAGATCATTGAATTCAATATGTTGGGCAGCATTTCAAACTTGCCACAGCCACACGTATTAATATAATGCTACAACTAAGTCAACAAAACAAATGCAATGTGGTAACGACAAATACAATAAACTGTAACCGTTACCTGACATCCTTAAGAGTGGACTCCGTGATCTTCTTTGGCACCACTTTGTGCCGAGTACCCTGGGGAAAGTGCAAAGACTTCCGGATTCGGCGGATGCGCCGAGAGCAGTACTGCCTGCAACACAAATGACATAACAATTGCCTGCATTACAGAAGATTTCAACATGGGACCTGGCATATCAAATTGGAGGTACATACACGTTAACATGATTGATTGATTGATGGTTGCTTTACGCCGTGTCGGCAGCATAGGCCATATTCACGATGAGAAATGTTTGTTTTTTGTTCAAACCATCACTTTTTACATCTAAAAGCAGACAATCAATTATGTGCCAATAGACACTCATTAAACTAGAAAGCTGACAATCATATATTTGTGGTCAAGGGAAACAAATTGCCATAGAAAAAGAAAAGGTTTATTAATAATTGATAGAATCTATTTAGTAAACTATATGAGGTGGTATAGTCCAGCTGCCCTCAAAAATGCCAAAATGTTTTCCTGTTTTACCTTAGTAAAAAGATCATGCATACTGTCTGCAGTGTAGAACTGTTGGCGCAGGGCCAAAAAATCAATGCAACTTAGTAAAATGTGTTTGAGTGTCAGCGGGGACTGACACCCAATACATTCAGGGGGAGGTTCCCCCTTGAGCAGAAAAGCATGTGTAAGCCAAGAGTGGCCAATACGGCAGCGGCTAAGGACCACTTGGTCCCGCCGACCTCCAGCATGAGTCTGTGGTGGCTTTCCCACAGATGGTTCAATTTCTTTAAGCTTATTAATGTTTTCACCCCACTCATGTTGCTATTTGGATTTTATGTGGGTGGCTATTAGTGGTTTCGGATCAGAGTGAGGGATCAGACACGGTTCAAGATCACAGTTCAGGGCCTTCTTCGCAGCCCGATCAGCTCGTTCGTTTCCTTGTATGCCGGCATGGCCAGGCACCCAGCACAGGTGGATGTCATACCCATCCATTGTCAGTTGGTTCATTTTATAAATGACCGTTGCTAGAATATGGTGATTCGTTTTCAGTCCAGCAACAGCCAGGAGGCAAGAGAACGAATCGCTGTATATAACATAGTTAGTGTGGTTGGATACCTCGATACACTCAAACGCGAGAAGGAGTGCTCGGGCTTCTGCAGTGAAAATCGAGCTCTGATCGGGCAAACGTACACCAAATTTTTCCCGTCGGCACACTGCTGCAGCAGCTACCCGGCTTTGGTCTTTCGAACCATCAGTGTATATGGAGAGGTGGTCTGCAAGCTGGCCTTGAATCTCTGCATGCAGTCCTTGGTACTCGAGTGGATGTGTCCCAGACTTCCTCAGTTCCGTGAGTCGGAGGATAACCGATGGCTTTCTCAACGACCATGGGGGATGTTCTGGGACTTTGGCATCCTCTAACACATCCAAATCCACGCCCATGGCCTCCAAATGAGGTTTCATTCGGGGGCCTCAATGGCCGGATGTAATTCGGCCTGGCTTCATACCTGGATTCGTCATGTTGCTCGAATAGACAATTGTGTGCAGGATTCAATGCATTAGTTTTTATCTTGACTACATATTGCATGGCCAGTTTGATTCTCCTGTTGTTAAGTGATGGTTCATTGGCTTCGATGTAAAGGCTCTGAACCGGTGAGGTGCGGAAGGCCCCAAGGGCCAGACGCAGTCCCTGGTGGTGGATCGTGTCTAGCAGCCCAATATATGATTTCCTTGCGGAACCGTATACTATGCTGCCGTAATCCACTCATGACCGAACCAAGGTTCTGTAAACGGAGAGCAGAACATCTCTGTCCGCTCCCCACTCTGAGCTGGACAGCACCCTCAGAATATCCAGCGCTTTCAGGCATCTTGTTTTCAGGTACTTTATATGTGGCACAAAAGAAAGTTTTGCGTCGAGAATGAGGCCCAGAAATTTGGTTTTCTCAACGACTTTAATGGGATCCCCATCCAGGGTCAGCTCCGGTTCCGCATGCATTCTACGCAGCAGGCAGAAGTGCATGCAGACTGTTTTGGTCTTGGAAAATGTGAAACCGTTCAGAACTGACCATCGATGGATCCCATTTTTGCTTGGTTGTAGCTGTCTCTCTATGACATTCATGTGAGCACCGCTGTAATATAAAACAAAGTCGTCCACGAAGAGACTACAGGAGACCCCCCCCCCCCCCTGGAATAGGTAGTCTTGACACGGACGCGGAAATGCCTGAAGGCTTGAAAGTTCCTGATGAAAAATTGGCAAGTGGCCACAAAGGCAAATCGCATGAAGATCCTCCTGATGCCTGCTCGCCCCCCCCCACGTTGTTGTCATCAGGCTTAAACTACCTAAAACAAAACCAGCCACACCTCTCTCCTTCTTAAGGAAAGATCTCATTATGAAGGTCTCCATGCGCACCAAATGGGGTAGGCTTCGAGGGTGCTGCGGCCCCGTCTGAAGCCACCATTGAAGGTTTGGACAGGTGGTGTCCTGACTCCAGTAGCCAGACGAGGCGGTTGTTTACCATGCGCTCCATGGTTTTACAGATGCAGCTTGTGAGGGCTATGGGACGATAGTTGTGGGCTTCACTCTGGTCTTTACCAGGTTTGGGAATCGGTATTACTGTTGCCTCCCGCCAAGAGGCGGGGACGACACCCGACTTCCAGATGTTGTTGAAGAGTTGAAGCAACAGTCTCAGTGCATGTTCAGGGAGATGTTTCAAAAATTGATAATGAATTCCATCGGGTCCAACTGCTGTGTCATGCGAGCTTTCCAAAGAACACCTCAACACAACCATACTGAATGGAGAGTTGTACTGCTCCTCGCCATCGGAAGAAAAGTCTAAGAGCTTTTGCTCTTGGCTTTCCTTGACGGCCCGAAAGCCCGGGAGGCAGTTTGCCAAAGACGAGTTTCCAGCAAAGGTGCGAGCCAATTCTTCACTTATTTCGTCGAGTGATGTGAGAATGGTGCAGTCGTGTTTCAAGTGCTGGACTACAGAAGAATCACCTCCCCTTCGTTGTACTGATCATTGTCCATACTTTGCCCAACGGTGTGTGCAGGTGATGCTAGAAACAAATTGTCTCCAACACTGCCTCCGCGCTTCTTTGATTGTTCTGCGAGTGCGAGTGCACATAATTCTAAAGAGCGCCAGATTTTCAGCAGTCAGTCTCCTGTGGAATTTACACTGAGCTTTCTTTCGTTCCTTAATAGCCCTCCTACAGCCGTCATCTAACCATGGAGGCGTTAAACGCTTGGGAGTTGCCGAGGTCTTCGGAACAGTATTCTCCGCGATCCATCTCAGTGAAGGCATCGATGTCACTGATGTCTGGAGTGAACTCCTTGCGACATAGGGTCTGGAAGGTGGGCCAGTCGGCTTTACAAAGCGGTCAGGTCCTCTCTCGCTCTATGGGAGATGCCCCCGTACAATTAAGAATAATTGGGAAGTGGTCGCTCCCGCAGAGGTCATCCCAGACCCTCCACGAAAAGTCCAGCGCCAGTTCTGGTTCTACAATGCTGAGATCGATGGCGGAGTATGTTCCGTAGCCGGGATGCAAATATGTGTATGAACCATCGTTCAATACACACAGAGCATGAGTGGCCACAAGGTCCTCAATTCTCTTGCCTTTAGCGTTCCTATTGTCCCCCCCCCATAATGGGTTGTGGCCGTTAAAGTCACCCATAAGTAAATATGGGGACGGTAACTGGTCCACAAGGGCGTCCAGTTCTTGTAAAGTGAGAACGGAGCTCGGAGGAATGTAAATGGAACAGAGAGTTACAGTCTTATGCAGTGTCAGACGAACAGCTACAGCCTGTAGTGTTGTGTCTAACGCCACTGGCGTACACACCACATCACGTCTGACCAAGATGGAGGAGCCGCCAGCGGCTCGGTCTCCATCTGGTGCGTGCTTGTTATGAATGGTGTAGCCTTTAAGACTACAACTCTCAGAAGCTTTTATATAAGTTTCTTGTAGGCAAACAGCAAGTGGATTGAGGTTGCAACAAAGAAGAGACACCTCTTCGATGTTGCTCCTAAAACCTTGGCAGTTCCATTGACTAAGAGATGCACCTGTCACTGTCATTTTGGAGCAGTGACAGGTGTTCTCCCCCTCGCCTTTGGTTTGAGGGAGAGACTTCAACTGCGGGTTTCCACAGTCTCAGGCATCTCAATATCAGCCAGCGCCCGATATCTATTTGATGTTAAGTTTTTGGAGATCGATGACCCCCTGGACGTTTTGTCCGTAGGGGTCAAAGATCCCTTCGGAACTCGGTCCGACAAATTGTTCTTCTTCTTTTTGGGCATCGCCGGCTCGGCCAGCGTCTGCACCGCAATACTATTATTACTATTATTACTTTTGGTCGAAACCGGCGTCGGATTTGGGACTGGGGTGAAGGCAGTGGGCTTCCCTCCAGCCAACCACGTCAGTTCAGTCTGGCATTCAATTGTCCTGTTGGAGGCTTTGGCTGCCGCAGCATAGCTCTTGGGTGATTGGTGAGGGAGCATTCGCCTCAGCCAGCCTTCGAGCTTCTGGGTAGCTTAGCCGCTTCTCAGTCTTGATCTGCTGAATTAGCTTTTCTTTTTTCCAGACAGGACAGTCTTTAGATATGGCCATATGATCACCCAGGCAATTGGAACATTTTGCCTGGTTTTGATACACGTTAACAAGCAGGGCTTGTTACTATGGTGACAGTACCAATTCGCCTGTAGCCTTAAATATTTGTCGATTAAGCATGGACAATTTCAACTGGATATAATTAGGTCTTCACCAGTCTACTACTTCTCACCCCATTATTATCCTAGTAATGCCGAACGTCAGGCTAGATGGTGACAAGTATCGATTTTTAAGTCACTGGTTTGACTAAGCCATGGTTCAAATCCCACATCATGCCACATGGAAAACGAATGCTCAACTCATTTGGCTATCCCATCTTTGGCCATCTAAATAATGTAGAATTACTTCTTTCTTATATTATTAATGCACAATTAATGTATAATTTAAAACATCAAATTATTTTTTAATGTATTCATTTTTAAGCAGGAGGAATTTCAATTGTGTACAACTGGTCTATTAAACGTTGAGTTGCACAATCAAACGTAGCATAATGCAGGTTTGTCTCGATGTGGCACTACCTACGGCTACTTAAGCAAAACAGGTAATATGTTATGATGTATTAAAGTGATAATTAGTGACTTGGTTTGCTCAGTGATTTTAGTAGCTTGATGAGATGTGATGAAAATTGTTATGTTGTATTGTATTCTTTTGTGTTTCTCATTGGTCTTGTGCAGGCAGTCCTTGATATTTTATTTGTATTTGTGAGTTATTTACTGTCTAGGGTAGCTTGTGTCTGGTGGTATTTTCATGGAGCATTTTGGAAATGTCCACGGATGATTTACTACTACAGGATGGATGTTTGTTTGTGTGTTATATCCTAGCAATATCTAAGATCATATCACGACGGGCACCAACTTGTGACTGCACTCATGGCAACTTTATAGTACTGCCCCAATGGGACCACCAGCACCATGGCCAAATATCCCACTCAGTCATATTATCCTGACCTAACCAAGCCATCCCCATTTCTATTAATGTCGAGCGTCAGACCTAAAACGGTGGGTCATTGCCCAAAAGTGGGGAAACTGTCAGCTGGCAGGAAATTCCCATCCCTGTATATGGATCATTCTCAGAAACTGTGTACCACATATTTGGTTTTTATGTTACATTGTTAATGACTGCCTTTTGGATCGGGGGGGGGGGGGGGGGGGGGGGGGGGGGGGGGGTGTTAGTAAGTCAAAGTAAAAAGTTTGCTTTATTTAACTATGCTTCTAGAGCACATTGATTTTTTATCATCGTCTAGTGGACGTCAAACATATGGTCATTTTGACATATTTCCATGGCGGAAACCTGCTGCCACCACATAGGCTACTCTTTCCGATAAGCAGCAAGGGGTCTCTTATATGCACTTTCCCACAGACAGGACAGCACATACCACACCCTTTGATGAACCAGTTGTGGACCACTGGTTGGAATGAAAAATAGCCCATTCTAAATGTGTCCACTGAGCAGGATCAATCGGATGACCCACACCTTCACAGGTGGACACTCTACTGCCTGAGCTACATCCCACTCCAGTAAGTCATAGTACATCAAATAGTTATTATTGACTGTGTGTATGAAGTAAAGTCGGGAAGCCGCCGACCAGCGGGAAATCCCTCATCCCTGTAATATAGTATAAGTCATTAATTTGACTTGATCCGGATTTGAACGCCTACCTTCCATACAGGAGGCCAGCGCTCTTACCGACTCTGCCACCTCATCTGGTACAGGATGGGTCGATTATGCCATATTTTTGTTTAACATGTAGATTAAAAAGGGTAACGGAGGGGAACGAGAATTATATCAATAACAGTTATATTTTGGCTCGGTTTTTAACAATTATATATCTGTCTGGTATTTTTGTGATTTGTGTAAAGACGCGCAAGGCATGCAGACTGCTAGGATGTAAGCTCAATGTTACTCCAATACTCCCACTACTGACAGTAGTCTCTGAGACCTACCTATATCTCTGCCAGTCTCCGTGACGAAGTCCATGTTGCTGATGAGCTTCCTTTATCATCTGGAGCACTAAAACCAAGTAATTTCTTCGTTTAAAAAAAGACCGCAATCATCATCACTCATAGTCATACCCATAGTATAAACTGATCCAAGGACCTATTGTATTAAAAATTAAAGGAGACACAACCATCTACATTTTTTTTAAATGGGCACACCCTTCCTGTCGTTATGGGGAAATTGCTGAGCAAGAGTACTAATAGGGGTTAACAATTCAGAGCTTTGTAGAGAAAGAATTTTCCAACGTAATATTATTTTTGTCACAAAAAATTGTTAAATAAAATCAGGTTCTATGAATGTTCCAAAGTATTCAAACTTCTGTTTCTTTAACTTTTCTTCCCAAAAGTCAGCCATATTGGAGAGAAAACTAAAGCTTGAACTCTATTTTACAGTGAGAGTAGATAATTTTAGCTCTGACACACTTACTCACATCAAGCAATGTGGGAGGCAAACGGGTGCTTGGAGAGCATTTTTCGGAGAACAGTTCTAATCCCAATGGCCATTACCAGATCCCTTTAATACATGTATGCATTTGATCATGTTATGTACCGTATTCTAAACCTACAACCAATATTAAATGTAGCAACAAGAAACCAATTGGTCCAATTTTCTTTGAAAATGTGTGTAAAATATAATGTAGAGTTGTTGCCAGTTTTCAAGAACTTTTAATTTGAGAATATTTATTCTTTCACAAACCTGCCCTTGATTTTAATATAAAGAAATTATTCGCCTTCACTTATGCTATATGGCTATGCTAAAAGTAATAATGTAATGCACTAATGGATGTAAGGGCAACAGAACAATATATAGGGTGTTTAACAGCAAATAGATGTATTTGGTATGGTCACTTCCAAATAGCCCATTCTGATAGATTTATTTCTGGCAAATGCAATGGTCAAAACCTTACCTTTCTATCTCTATTCATTCAGAAATTATAGACCAAATCCTGGCCTTAGATCAACCATTTTCATGGAAATTGACAACATGAAAACTCACTGATACTGGGTGATAAAAAGTGGTCAAGTGGGTTATTTTTATATCAAAATCTGGTAATAAATGCTTTATAGCTCTTCAAATAACAAAGTTAGCTATAACAAAGTATACATTCTCTGAATCGTTGTCAATTTACCTTTGAATGGAATCATATAAATCCTAGATGGTGGACATAAATCCAAGATGGCTGCCAAAAAGTCACTGAAGATTAGCTAAATTTCCAATATTAAGACCTTGAATATTGAAATATACTTATTATATAGTCATATTAACCCTTTCCGACTTTGGTACGGAATAATCCGTATGAAAATGAAAAGCCATTGTGACTTCAGTACGTGATTTTCCGTACACTGGTTTAATTAGGTATCCCAAGTGAAATTTTGTATGTGTTTGGAGTTTGATATAAATGATTCCATCTGTTAGTATATGCAATTCGAAACACAATGATACTTCATTTGTCAAAATCGGTCAAGTATTAAGGCAAATACAGCCTTTTTAAATTTTAATAACCCTACTTGAAATTGGTCACGCTGCAAAGTCTAAAAGATAGCATTTTTGATGGTCTCCAAAATTTGAAGGGATCACCCAGCTTCCTTCACAAGGCAGAGGCTAAGAGTCCCTGGTCTGTACACAGTGTATATACAGTTACAGGGGCATGGGGTGGCTAGTTTAAAAACTATTGACCTTCAAACTTGGTATAAATAGCATTTTCCTTGAATTCACCATTTGTGAAATTAGGCCCCAGAGCACTTTTTCGAGTGCGCTGGTGGTAAAAATTGCCACCCAAATTGATTCATTTTTAATTATCCCGGGCCTATGAGGTAGTGCTAGTAACTCTATTTTTTTTCAAGGCCCCAAACCATGGGGAACAATTAAAATAAATAGGCTGAAAACACCCGAGAGCCAGTTTTGGCAGGTGATAAAATTTGGTGAAAAATCTGGCTTTTTGGAAAAGTTTGAAAAATCACAGAACAAAAACTGTACAATGGAATTGGATGAAATTTTCAGGTGCTATTCATCTTTATCAGACACTTCAATACATCCATAACAACATACATTACAAAACAGTTAAATATTTTATAAGTGAGGAGAAAGAATGCACATTTTACCAAAATCATGAAAAATGTTGAGTTTGAAAAATCGCAGGAAAAAAACCCTTCAACAGAATTGCATGAAACTTTCATGTATCCTTCTTCTTTATCAGTTTAGTTGATTAGTGCCCCCTTTTAAGTGTTTTACTAACACTATTTAGGTTTTTGTATTTTACGAATTTTGCAAAATAATTTTATATCTCCTGTGGGTTCCGCACCAATGCCTCTGACATCTCACTCTTGACTTCAATCACCTGACCTATGAAGAATTCTTCATCATAAGCCACAGCAACCCACACACCTTGGTTTGAAAATTTGAAATTTATATCAACTTCAGTGTTGCTCTCTGCATCAGAATCACCCACCCATTCCATGTCGTTCGAGCAGACATCATCTAGATTTATTCCCTCACTTTTTTTCACTGACACTATTTGATTCACCAGAATCACTGTCACTGCTTAGCCTTTTTCTTTTTTTTGGGCGAGAGGTGGAGCTTGAGTTAGGAGTAAGTTCTACTAGATGAGTGGGCACAGGCAGACCAGACTTCTCAGACAAAAAACACATGAAATCATCTTTCAATTTGTCTATAGTTTTGGAACCAACAACTAATCTTGGATCCTTGTGGCCAAGTACCTTAGTGCAGTAGCCCAATTCAGCATGGAGAATTGCTTTCATGTCTTCCTTCAATCTTACACCAGACAAAACATTGAGAACATCTTTTATTTCTGCTGTCATGAATTTGTAAAACCTCTTCTAGATTTTTTGTTACCAGGGAGTTGAAGTGAACCATTTTCCCCCCAAGATTCAGCCATTTTCAACAGGTTATCTGCATGCAGTTGGGGTACCTAGTAATAAGTACTCCTACCACATAGGTATCCCAAGTGATTTAAAAAAACAGGTTTGAGCTTGATCTAATGGATTTCACTTGTTAGGATATTGAATTTGAAAGAAAATGACATTTCATTTGTCAAAATTGATCCAATATTAAGGAAGATATGGACGTTTTTAGGTTGTTACTCTATCGGTCCTGCTCAAAGCTAAAAAGCTAAAAAAAAATTATAGCTCCCAAAATTAAAACTAGGGAAATGAGCAATGGAAATGAGGAAGACCAGTTCTCCTGCTTAAACTACTAATGTACCCAAAAACTAATTTGGCTTGTGAAAACAGTAATTTTATTCAAATATATGGAAGCATTTTTTTTTTTACAATCATTTTAATATTTGTATTCACACCAATTTTAAATTTTCATATTTTTTACTCGTTTTAAATAGTACCTTGCATTAGCCTGTTTGTGAATATCATAATAAAATATACATAGCTGGATAGGAAATTATTCCAGCTTTCAGAAAATGTATAATGTATTGGGTCTTTATCTTATTCCCATGACGTTTTTTTAACATTTCCTCACCTTGGAGATGAAATATTAATGTTCCCTGAAATAAATACATCCCCTAGGCAT
Source organism: Branchipolynoe longqiensis (assembly GCA_030323885.1). NCBI lineage: Eukaryota > Metazoa > Annelida > Polychaeta > Phyllodocida > Polynoidae > Branchipolynoe > Branchipolynoe longqiensis. Next base: position 69,701,759 of record CM059188.1, read on the forward strand.
TGCTTTGATCAAAAAAAATGTAAGTCTGAAAGGGTTAAGTACTACAAACCATGGGTAATGTGAATCCTTATCACAAGGACTAATTAGGGGCTTACATTGATTAAATACAAATCCAATATGGCTACCACAGGTTAAAATATAATTGGCCAAATTTATGTCCCAGGCATCACTTTGCAACACATGATTATATGGTAATAAATACTTCATAGCTCTTAAAATACCAAAGTTACCTATAACAAAGTATATATATTTTCAGAATCCTTCTCAATTCTACCTTTGAATGGAATAATTTTAATCTAAGATGGCAGGCATAAATCAAAGATGGCTGCCAAAAGGTTGCCCCAAAATAGCTAAAAACTGTTCAGTTAAAGTAAAAGCCTGGAGCTAATATGTAACATTTTCTAATCCAGTAAAGACCAAAATACTCCTAAGAAGTTACTTTAATGGGATCACATACCCTCTAATCCATTTTCATACTTTAAAATAGAGTTTGTTTATGGTTTTGACATAACTTTTTAAGCAGTAAGTCCATCTGAAAGTGGGAAACTACCCCTATGATGTCATAGTCTTTGCTAGCAGCAGCAGATCTGATTCGTTAACAATCCAGGAATGACAAAACACCTCAACCTATATTTAGTGTGGTGAGCTGGTGATTCCCAAAATGACTGGGACGTACACCTTCAACATTTTTAGCTTGTACGAATGGTATTTTAAAAGACATTTATAGCTTTTGGAACGTGGGGAATTTGAAGAGGCATTAATTGCCTTCATTTTAAAGGGCGCATTCCTTACACGCGGTATGCGAATGCGAATGTGACAAAAAAAATCGAAATGCCTTGAAACCTATGAGCTACATTCCTTACACGTGGTATGGTGAATGCGAATATGTTTTTCCGATCGGTCCATGTAGCGATCGGTACGGCATGTGGCATGCGACAAGTGGGGTGCGAATAGAAACCTCAGTCTGATGTGTCCATTAGTTTAACACTAGGAGAGGCGACTGAGCATTACGGAACGGCCTAGAGGGGTGCCGTGTACATAGTGATTAGTGTGTGCTTATAAGGGGGAAGGAGGCAGGAAGGTGAGAAAGCCCTGAGGGGAAGAGAGAGGAGGGGAGAAAGCCGAGGGGAGGATGGCAGGGAGGTGAGAAAGCAGTGAGGGGAAGAGAGTAGGGGAGAAAGCAGAGGGAAAGCTACCAGGTTCACAGAAATATGAATACTTATCTATAAATTGGCAATAATATAGCCAGTTGTGTGCCACATGCCGCATACCGCGTGTAAGGAATCATGCCATTCACATACCGCATGCCGCATACCGCGTGCCTGCCCGCTTAAGACATATTTGAAGGAAATCCGATGTGTGTGAGCTAAGTAATGAAGAAATGAGTACAGAAAGTTCAATATTTTCTCTCCATCCGCCGTTTTCCCGGACCGCGCGATGATCGGTAAACACCCTACAATATAATTTATATTATTGTAGCAAACAAAACGCTGTGTGTGAAGAATATCATTTTTATTAGTATTTTAGGGATCGGGCTCCGCGCAGTGGTCTAAAAAATATGACGAGTACCTCTGAGACTGATTCTAAGACAACTGAGTCTGAACCATTCCTTAGCCAAGCCCATAGCTAGGTACGTCAGATTCTGATAGGGGCGCGTCAGTCACCATGTCAATAGATGGGGTGTAATGACGTCACAAGACAACTTTCGGTGGCCATATTGGAATATATAGAGAAGGCTTGCAACTGCCTACACTGTGCTTATTTACAGATTTGTTGGTTAATTTGTCAATGTTTTGAGCAGTTTGGCCTCAGATGTTGCTAAAGTGCTGTAAGTAAACACATTGGATGTAAACTGCCCAGAACCTCCCAGAATACAAGAAAACTCTGTTTTACTGCATCTGCATGCATTCACAACATGGCTAGGGAGGGTGCTCATAATCCAAGATGGCTGACCGCTGAGTGATGACGTCACGTGCACTCCCTCTATAGTAAAATGTTCCTGCATTTTCACGATTCCGGCCTTGATTAAAGTACTTTTGGATTGGAATATTTTCATAAATGTTATATCACTGGAAAGAACATGACCTAATCTCACCGAAAATACACATCAAAATACAAAAATCAAAATACTTAGAGCATACAAAGCTTTAACAATGTGGCAAGGGTCATAGCTTATTATAATGGTGAATCCAGACTAAATTTAACAATTAAGCCGACATTAGAAATGCCATAACTTTCTCCCCTATTAAGATATTTTCAAAATTACAACAGATTTGAGTTTGTCTCAGCAAGATCTGTTGAAAGAGCTTAAATTTATACTGTTTGTTGTGTTTTGAAATTTTAGCTGATCTACCTACCTTAGCTTAGCCTTAGGTTTGTCTTTTTTATAGACTGAACTCATTCTCTTAATTTTGTGTAAAGCAATTATAATGTATACAGTAGTTAAGTTAGTAATATTACTTTATTAGTATGATGAGGCAGAGACTCGAGAGAGTGATAATTACCTACTATTTATAGTACTACTACTAGTACTACTACTAATACTGAGTAATACTAATAGTAATACTTAGTAGCCTACTAAAGACCAGACGTTAGAGCGTCCGTCTCCCGTGTGGTAGATCATGGGTTCGAATCCTGGTCGAGTCAAACCAATGACTTAAAAATTGATACTTGACGAGTATCAATTCTTGTCGCTTCCTAGCCACTGCCAGGCGCTCGGCATTATTAGGATAGGGCAAGGAGCAGTGGAATGAGGAAGACCAATCGCCTGCAACTGAAAT